>JARYGA010059864.1:101471-173774 GCA_030545235.1 Helianthus tuberosus | reverse complement strand
AAAATTCCCAAATGTTTACAGAATGCTTTAAACGATCCATATATTATTGTATAAAAATATGGGGATCCAATTCTTTACCAATATTTTATAAAAAATCATTTACCGGACTGCAATCAGATTCGTCACTTTCCGACTGCACTCCACGGAATAATTCATTTAAAATTCATCGTAAGTCCGATTGATGAAATTCCAGTTGGAGCATTACAACGACATCAGTGGTCATTTACAGTACAAATTTCGTGAGCTAATTCTACACAGATTTCAAGTTATGACGAAAAACATAACACACATTTTCTGCATTAAAAACGCAGCTTTTGCTGCTGTACATAACAGACCTTTAAAAATAGTAAACGACCTCGAAAAAATATGATTCCAGTGCCATTTGATTCGCTTTTCGAAAATACATAATTTAGACTTCAGAAAATCAATTTTTCGATTTATAATGGTCCGTTTACAGCCAACTGAAGTTGGCTGTAAATGTTACTCAGCATGCTGTTTATTGCTTAAATGCCACTAAAACGCACACATACGATCACCATACTTTCTAATAAAGTTCCATATGATGATCAACATCAATTTATCAAGAAAGCAACATGCAATCATCATCCATCTACTAAACAACATCATTCTAACAATATATCATCATATTTCATTATCATGCAAACATTATGTTCAAGCTTTTAGTTTATGTTCTTTAGTGTTCTTGTTATTTTCATCATACTACATCTTTTAAACATAACAATAAAAGTAAACAAGAGTTAACAAGAAGCTTACAACTAGCTTTAAGCTAGGGAAGAACACTTGTGAAAAAGATGATGAAATTGGTGGGTGAAAGCAAATGAGAAAGATCCTTGATGATCCACAAGCTCTAAGCTTCTTTAATCACCTTCTAGTACTTGGAAATGAGCTTGGAGTGCTTGAACATGAAATGAAAACAATGGTGGTGCTTGTTGGGGTGTTCGGCCGAGTGGTGTAAGGAGAGAGGAAGAAAGAGTGGTGTGTTGTGAAGATGAACATGAAAGTTACTTTAATATCCAAATAAAATCTAAGCAAATCTTAGGAAATCCAAGTAATATCTAATAAAATCAAATAATATCATATAAGATCTCATGGGATTTTAGTGAAATCTAGCAAAGATTGATGTGGGGCCATCCCCAAACCGTAAATCCAAAAGGGGGGGGGGGGTTATGTGTAACTTTGAATGGTAACTAGTTAGTTAATAATTCAAATCCAAGTATATAGTTGCTAGTGTTAGTTACTAGATGTTCTAGTGGGTGTTATGGTGTACGGGGATCATAACTAGCCAAGAAATAATTGAACAATGTTTCTGGCAATATTTTGGTGTCCCGGGTAACGTCCGGTTGTTCGGTTAGATACCTTTTTGTTAAAGTGCTAAGTTATTCCGTATAGTGTCCTTTATGTATCTATTTGTAACACTTTTAATTCCTAACACTTAGGAAAACATTCAGGACCATTTAGTTAAGAGTAAATTGCCATTTTAGTCCCTGAGTTTTGTCCAAATTTGCCATTTTGATCCAAATAGTTTTATTTTCCCCCCTGGGTCCCTGACTTTTACATTTGTTGCCATTTTGATCACTTTGCCTAACTCCATCCAAAAACCCAGTTACTCTTTTCAATTTAAACCTTTTCAGTTGCCATTTTGATCCAATTCCAAAAAATCAAAAAAATTCCAAAAAATTCAAAAAATTCTAAAAAATCTAAAAAATTCAAAAAAATCTAAAAAACTCTAAAAAATCATAAAAATCCTAAAAAATCATAAAAATTCTAAAAAATCATAAAAAATCTAAAAAATTCAAAAAAATATAAAATTCTAAAAACCATAAAAATTCTAAAAAATCCAATTAATTCTAAACGGTTCGCGTCGAAACGGTTCGGTACGGTACGGGTGGAAACGGTTCGGTTCGATACGGTACGGGTCGAAACGGTTCGGTTCGAAACGGTTCGCGTCGAAACGGTTCAGTTCGAAAGGGTTCGCGTCGAAACGGTACGGTTCGAAACGGTTCGGCTCGAAACGATTCGGGTTCGAAACGGTACGGTTCGAAACGGTTCGGGTTCGAAACGGTTCGCGTCGAAACGGTTCGATTCTATACGGTACGGGTCGAAACGGTTCGGTTCGAAACGGTTCGCGTCGAAACGGTACGGTTCGAAACGGTTCGGCTCGAAACGGTTCGGGTTCGAAACGGTACGGGTCGAAACGGTTCGGGTTCGAAACGGTACGGTTCGAAACGGTTCGGGTTCGAAACGGTTCGCGTCGAAACGGTTCGGTTCGATACGGTACGGGTCGAAACGGTTCGGTTCGAAACGGTTCGCGTCGAAACGGTACGGTTCGAAACGGTTCGGCTCGAAACGGTTCGGGTTCGAAACGGTACGGTTCGAAACGGTTCGGGTTCGAAACGGTTCGCGTCGAAACGGTTCGGTTCGAAACGGTTCGCGTCGAAACGGTACGGGTCGAAACGGTACGGGTCGAAACGCTTCGCGTCGAAACGGTTCGGCTCGAAACGGTTCGGGTTCGAAACGGTTCGGGTTCGAAACGGTACGGGTCGAAATGGTTCGTGTCGAAACGGTTCGGGTTCGAAACGGTTCGCGTCGAAACGGTTCGGTTCGATACGGTACGGGTCGAAACGGTTCGGTTCGAAACGGTTCGCGTCGAAACGGTTCGGTTCGAAACGGTACGGGTCGAAACGGTACGGGTCGAAACGCTTCGCGTCGAAACGGTTCGGCTCGAAACGGTTCGGGTTCGAAACGGTACGGGTCGAAACGGTTCATGTCGAAACGGTTCGGCTCGAAACGGTTCGCGTCGAAACGGTTCGGCTCGAAACGGTTCGCGTCGAAACGGTTCGGTTCGATACGGTACGAGTCGAAACGGTACGGTTCGAAACGGTTCGCGTCGAAACGGTACGGTTCGATACGGTACGGGTTCGAAACGGTTCGCGTCGAAACGGTTCGGTTCGATACAGTACGGGTCGAAACGGTTCGGTTCGAAACGGTACGGGTCGAAACGGTTCGTGCCGAAACATTTAATGATTTTTGGATATTTTAGAATTTTTTTGATTTTTTAGAATTTTTATGATTTTTAGAATTTTTTATATTTTTTTGAATTTTTTAGAATTTTTATGATTTTTTAGAATTTTTTAGATTTTTTTGAATTTTTTAGATTTTTTAAATTTTTTTGAATTTTTTAGAATTTTTTTTTATTTTTTGGAATTTTTTTGATTTTTTTGGAATTTTTTTGATTTTTTGGAATTGGATCAAAATGGCAACTGAAAACATTTTTTAAGGAAATCCCCAAAATACCCCTGTTACAAACTGGGTTTTTGGATGGAGTTAGGCAAAGTGATCAAAATGGCAACAAAATGTAAAAGTCAGGGACCCAAGGGGGAAAATAAAACTATTTGGATCAAAATGGCAAATTTGGACAAAACTCAGGGACTAAAATGGCAATTTACTCTTTAGTTAATTTTCTGCACAATCATTAAGCATAATTTAATATTAATTAATCGTACGGATACCTGTAATTATGAGGTTGTCACATTGTCCCCCTGTTAAGAAAATTTCATCCCGAAATTTAGCATGTGGTTACTGAGGAAGCTTGTTAAGTTGCGTGGTTTTCTGGTTTTCCTGGGGTGTCACATCATCCCCCCGTTGGTTTGGAATTTCGTCCCGAAATTCTGTAGTAGCTTCAGCCTCAGTAGTGGTTGCACTTTTCTTAAACAACTGGGGATACTTGAGTTTCATTTGGTCTTCTCGTTCCCAGGTATACTCTAGGCCACGACGGGAGTTCCAACGAACTCAAACGAGAGGTATTCTGGTACGCTTGAGAACCTTAACATCTCGATCTGTGTTTTCAACTGGTTCCTCGACGAATCGCAGCTGATCGTCGATAGTGAGCTCCTTGAGAGGAATTATGAGGGTCTTATCTGACAGACACTTCTTCAAATTCGACACATGGAAAACATTGTGAACTCCGCTGAGTTCTGCCGGTAGATTCAGCTTGTAAGTGACTTTGCCAATTTTCTCAATGATTTCGAACGGTCCGACATAACGCGGATTGAGTTTGCCTCATTTTCCAAAACGAATTACACCTTTCCAAGGTGAGACTTTGAGTAGCACTCGATCCCCAACCTGGAACTCGAGTGCTTTCCTGCGCTTATCAGCGTAGCTTTTCTGATGGTCACGAGCTGCCGCTATTCGTTGTTGTATCTGAGTAATCCTCTCGGTTGTATCTACTACAAGTTCTGGGCCAGTGATTTGACTGTCACCAACTTCTGCCAAAAAAAGAGGTGATCGGCATTTACGTCCGTACAATGCCTCAAACGGAGCGGCCTGGATATTGGTGTTGTAGCTGTTATTATACGAAAATTCTACTAGAGGTAGATGTCGCTCCCAGCCGTTACCAAAGTCGATTACACATGCCCTAAGCATGTCTTCAAGGGTTTGGATGGTGCATTCAGATTGCCCATCCGTCTGTGGATGATATGCTATGATCATGTCTAATCGAGAGCTAAAGGACTTGTGCATAGCTTGCCACAATTCAGATGTAAAGCGTGAGTCATGATCAGAAATGATGGAGGTTGGCACTCCGTGCCTTGATACCACTTCCTTTAGGTAGACGTCTGCTAGAGTAGAAAACTTATCCGTTTCCTTGATAGCCAGAAAATGTGCAGACTTGGTCAGTCGATCCACGATCACCCGAATGGTATCATTTCCGCGTTGAGATCTAGGCAGGCCAGTAACGAAATCCATGGAAATTTGCTCCCATTTCCATTTAGGTATCTCTGGTTATTGAAGTAGGCCTGGTGGTTTCTGGTATTCGACCTTGATCTTATCACAAGTCAAGCATTTACTGACGTAGGTTGCTATGTTGGCTTTCATACTAGGCCACCAATACGTAGTCTTGAGATCGTGGTACATCTTATCCGAACCAGGATGTACCGAATAACGAGACTTGTGTGCCTCATCCATCACAAGCTCACATAGATTACCATGAAGTGGGACCCAGATACGCCCTGTTACGTAGTAAGCACCGTCTTCCTTTTGTTCTAACCGTTTCCTTCACCCTCGCAGGGACTCAACCCAGATGTTTTCTGCTATCAATGCTTCAACCTGAGCATCTCATATCTGAGCGGGAAAACTAGATTGGATGGTAAGTTGTAACGCTCGCACACGTTTAGGTGTAGTATCCTTTCGACTGAGGGCGTCGGCCACAACATTGGCTTTGCCCGGATGGTACTTGATCGCGCATTCATAATCATTTAGGAGCTCGATCCATCGACGTTGTCGCATGTTTAACTCATTTTGCTTGAAGATATGCTCGAGACTCCTGTGATCGGTGTAAATGGTGCACTTGGTACCGTACAGGTAATGTCTCCATATCTTAAGTGCGAAAACAACTGCTCCCAATTCCAAGTCGTGCGTAGTTTAGTTCCTTTCGTGAACTTTAAGTTGGCGCGATGCGTAGGCAATGACATTGTCACGTTGCATCAACACGCAACCAAGTCCTTGGATGGAAGCGTTGCAATAAACCACAAAATCATCTGTGCCTTCAGGCAATGAGAGGATAGGCGCGCTACAAAGTCTATCTTTTAAGTACTGCAAAGCAGATTCCTGTGCATCACCCCAATGATAGGTGACACCCTTCTGAGTTAGCGAGGTGAGGGGTTGCGCAATCTTGGAGAAATCCTTGATAAATCTTCTGTAATATCCTGCCAACCCAAGAATTGGCGGATTTCTGTTGGTGTACGGGGTGCAGGCCAGTTCTTGATCGAGTCAACCTTGGATGGGTCAACATGAATCCCATCCTTGTTTTCCACGTGGCCTAGAAAGTGGACTTCGCGAAGCCAGAAGTCACATTTCGAAAATTTGGCATACAACTGCTCTGTTCGAAGAAGTTCCAAAATAAGCCTCAGGTGTTGCTCGGATCCCAACTAGCTCTTCAAGTAGATTAGGATGTCGTTGGAGAAAACAAGTGACATATTCGTCAGGTTAGACTAAATTCAATGTCGTGCCAGAGGAATTATATCGGTCGTATCCAGATCAAAGGACAGTACTTGTGGTATCATCATATTTATGGCCCATTGCTCAGTGGGTAACGTTCGTGGAGTGTAACCTGTCCAAGCGAGTGTCCGCGGTCGTAGGGTTCAGAAGTATATTGCGTATGGATGTGGAAACATGAGAAAGGGTAGTCGCATTCAATGAGTAAGCGTTTAAGAACCCATAACAGGGTTTACCTGATGTCGATGGTACAGCTGGTGATGCGCATGTTGTATATGGTTAAGATAAAGTATGCCATTGATCAAAAGAGATGTCACGAAGTTAAATCAATCAGAACAAGGATTTGCCATAGCAACATGATTGTCGTACAAGCTTGTAGTGTTAAGATTCACAGAGACTTCCATCAAAAGTCGTTGGACTCGCCCACATGCGAAGGATGAATAGTTCACCTGGATCCATGAACTTAGGTGTGTTTGTGATTCATCGAATCGGTAAGCAACCAAATTCGGGGTAGTTCCTTAGGTTGTGCGAATGAACCTGAAATATGCCTGTGTAGTCAAGATGTTTCAAAGGGAAGACGCGAAAACATGTTCAAGAGGGTATAATCGTACCAACAACACATCACCATCCTCAGGGTTTCCAGAAGTGACCACCAATGATCGAAAGTCGAGCCTTCCAAATTCTCCAACCTAGAGTGAGTTCGTATTAGTGTCTCTGCATGGAGAAGCGAGGACGTAATGTCACTGTGGTAAAGGAATGATGGTTTAGTCTACGTCAATAGAAGAGATTAGGCATTGCATTAATTAACAAGTATAGGTTGGTACAAAGGCAAGCGAAAAGGTTTCACATAATTAAGATAGACTTTCATAGGATCAAAATGCGACTCTGATAGTATAAGGGGGAAAAGGGTAAGGTAAATGTGTAATTCATCATGTCCGTCTGTAGGTTGAGTAATCCGTATCTCCGTCCTCGAATGTCCCAAAGACTATCCCATCATTAGGAGGCATCCACTTGCTATGTTGGGTATACGAAGGTGTAAATCAAATTAGAATAAGAATTAAACACCCAACAGGGCGATGGGGGGGGGGGGGTAATCTTGTGATCGGTGAAAATCGTGGTATGGTTGTTAGCGTTTCGTTATATTGGTTGCGGATCGAAGAAACAGGAGGTTGGTGATGTTCATACGAAAAAAAATTTGAGTGAAAAGAAAAATCCAACAAATAACTGAAGAATTTCGCCAACTATTCCGTTCTCCAGAGACAGTTCCAGTAATGGTAGATGGCAGCACGACACGAAAGGAAGGTTCATTGCATAATGGTCACGTGAGTACATCATTGGTCCAAAACAGAGTTTGGATGATAGGGTTTCGAGTTGTACAATGACAAACGCGTGTAACTGTGACTGCTGCGTTTCTGGTAACGACGACTAGTGGGGATGATGGGGTTTGTCAACATGGATGCGTGGGTATATTGTTCTCCTAAATTTGAGTTCGTTTAGGCCGGTTCTGGTCTACATGAATGTCGATGTGCAAACCGAATGTATGGAGGGTCAGATCTAAATTCTAGCTGTAATGGCAACGTCATGTTGAGACATTCGTATGGATAAATAGAACGCGTAAAACAGTTGTCGTAGTGGGTGAGGAGAAAACAGGAAAAGAATTTGATCACTACTTGTCAAGTTTCAAGTAAACGGTAGAGTGTCAAAGCGAGCAAACTAGGGTTAATAAGGGCGACATGCTACTACGTTAACTACGCATACCATAAACAACGCACCATGCAAATGTGACTAACAAGTAGATAACATAAACATAGACCATACCATCTAAGGTGTTGAGCCTTGCACGTGGAGGGAAGTGTCGTTGTGGATCGTTGAGCACTGTACAGGTTATAGTCTGGTTTTGTCAAAAACCTTTTCCCTTTTTAAAACCAAGTTCACTATAACCAATGGCTCTGATACCAATCTGTCACACCCCCAAAATCCACAAGCGGAGTATCACCGTATGGAGGCGTGACATGACCAGGATCAAGCCCCCAATCATATTGAACAACGTAATTAAGTAAATAAAACCAACCACAATATAGTTGGTGTCCAAAAGAAAGTAACCAACTTTAAGTTAACAGCGGAAGCATAAATTGTAAAATCCCAAACATAAGTAATAAGTTCATAAAGTTTAAAAGTTTGACATGGGACTCAACAGTCCATGTCCCACAACGACCACGCCTCCTCGTGCAAGCTCCATAGATACCTAACGACCTGCAAGGCATGTAACAAGGAGTCAACAACAAAGTTGAGCGAGTTCACAGTTGGTTGTTTAGTTTTAAAAGTTTGTTTTGAAAACCATAAGTTGTTTCGTAAACCATGAGTTAACCAGTATCTTTGTTTTTCCCCAAACCATATCCATAATCAGTGGGGGCTTCCCCATGTGAACCACTAGACCGTTACCATATCGACTATTGACGAAAGTAAGTTGTGCCCTAAGTCAATGTCTATCAGCATTGACTGTTTGCCATGATCCATTAGTACACGCCCGTCCTACCGGCACGGTGTGAGGTTTGTCAAACCTAAGAGCGCTATTAACTAATGACCCGCTCGCCATCGGCCTCGGCGATTAAGTCGATATAAAATGAGGGACTTAATGATAGAGTTTTGTCTAGTAAGTTTAAGGTTGTTGTCCTACCCAAGGAGGACGAACGTACGTATTCTACCCAAGGAGAATACGCAGGATTAATATTGGCATCCTACCCATGAAGGATGGCGGTACATATCCTACCCAAGGAGGATATGCAGGTTCCGTTTTAGTTCTTTAACCCATTCCCAACCACCGGGAATCCCATGCCTTAGAGAGAGTGTGAACTCACCTTTGGTTGCTCGGTTGAACTCTTAAAATAGCTAACGGTCAGGGTTGGTCAATTATGTCCTAATATGATTACCATTTAGTTTGTTAATAGTATTAAATAAAACACAAACTTCCTACACGCATCTATCACATAGCACGAACTCACGTTAACATTTCACGCCCATATAAACATCCCATCTATACCCATTCAAAAGCAAACATACGATATTGCACATAATACTTTCATTAACATATAACACTCTAGATCATTCTCAGATAACCTACCCGACATTTAGACACGCAAATTACTACTTATGTCGTTTCAGCTTTAACATTCAAAACTTGGCTGTTTTCGGGAATTTTAATAAAATAGTTAAATTACTCCAAAAATTCCCAAATTTTTACAGAATCTTTTGAACGATCCAAATATTATTGTGTAAAAATATCAGGATCCAATTCAATACCAATATTTTATAAAAAATCATTTACCGGACTGTAATCAGATTCGTCACTTTCCGACTGCAGTCCACGGAATAATTCATTTAAAATTCATTGTAAGACCGATTGATGAAATTCCAGTTGGAGCATTACAAAGGCATCAGAGGTCATCTACAGTACAAATTTCATGAGCTAATTCTACACAGATTTCAAGTTATGATGAAAAACATAACACACATTTTCTGCAGTAAAAAAATAGCTTTTGCTGCTGTACAAAACGGACCTTTAAAAATAGTAAACGACCTCGAAAAATATGATTCCAGTGCCATTTGATTCATTTTTCGAAAATACATAATTTAGACTTCAGAAAATCAATTTTTCGATTCATAATGGTCCGTTTACAGCCAACTGAAGTTGGCTGTAAATGTTACTCAGCATGCTGTTTATTGCTTAAATGCCACTAAAACGCACACATACGATCACCATACTTTCTAATAAAGTTTCATATGATGATCAACATCATATTATCAAGAAATCAACATGCAATCATCATCCATCTACTAAACAACATCATTCTAACAATATATCATCATATTTCATTATCATGCAAACATTATGTTCAAGCTTTTAGTTTATGTTCTTTAGTGTTCTTGTTATTTTCATCATACTACATCTTTTAAACATAACAATAAAAGTAAACAAGAGTTAACAAGAAGCTTACAACTAGCTTTAAGCTAGGGAAGAACACTTGTGAAAAAAGATGATGAAATTGGTGGGTGAAAGCAAATGAGAAAGATCCTTGATGATCCACAAGCTCTAAGCTTCTTTAATCACCTTCTAGTACTTGGAAATGAGCTTGGAGTGCATGAACATGAAATGAAAACAATGGTGGTGCTTGTAGGGGTGTTCGGCTGAGTGGTGTAAGTTGAGAGGAAGAAAGAGTGGTGTGTTGTGAAGATGAACATGAAAGTTACTTTAATATCCAAATAAAATCAAAGCAAATCTTAGGAAATCCAAGTAATATCTAATAAAATCAAATAATATCATATAAGATCTCATGGGATTTTAGTGAAATCTAGCAAAGATTGATGTGGGGCCATCCCCAAACCGTAAATCCAAAAGGGGGGGGGGGGGGGTATGTGTAACTTTGAATGGTAACTAGTTAGTTAATAATTCAAATCTAAGTATATGGTTGCTAGTGTTAGTTACTAGATGTTCTAGTGGGTGTTATGGTGTACGGGGATCATAACTAGCCAAGAAATAATTGAACAATGTTTCTGGAAATATTTTGGTGTCCCGGGTAATGTCCGGTTGTTCGGTTAGATACCGTTTCGTTAAAGTGCTAAGTTATTCCATATAGTGTCCTTTATGTATCTATTTGTAACACTTTTAATTCCTAACACTTAGGAAAACATTCAGGACCATTTAGTTAATTTTATGCACTATCATTAAGCACAATTTAATATTAATTAATCGTACGGATACCTGTAATTATGAGGTTGTCACAGTGACAGCCTCACTCGACCCAGACGCACGCACTCCTCTTTTCCTCCATTTCTTGGTGATTTCAGTACGTTTTACACTAGATTCCTGTACATCTTTGATCTACACATCGTTCTCTACGAGCTTCTCCTTTGAAATCTCACTTTTCACCATGAAATCTCTCGGATATGAGCTCTTGAAGGTGATGTCACCATGGCGGTTTGTACCAAACTGTTGTGTGAGGTCATCCTAGCCAAGATTTATCTTAGATCTAAGGAATTTCATGCGTTTTACACTAAATCTATAATAGATCTACACTTTTCAAGCTAAAAACCTATGTTTATCTTCATCTTTTCTTGAACTTTTACATAAAACGGTGAGATCCGGATCTAAACGGACTATAGACTTGATTATTAATCTGGAGTCGGCTTGGAAAGGGATTGTTACCGGAGCAGATGACCGAAGTACGGATTACGACATAAATATCATCACGAACTGACGACTGAATGGACTAGGGTGATTCCCACCCGTTCGGATCGGCTGAACACTGATATGCTAACTCGATCGAGTGGCAATCCGATCGGATAGCCATCCGATCGAACAACCACCCGATCAAGTAACACCTACCCCCTTAGCCTTAAACACTTGAAACTTTGAAGTCATGATCGTCGAGTGGCAGCTCGATCGGATAGCCATCCGATCGAACAGCCACCCAATCGAGGCAACAATGGATCTTGGACTTATTCAGTACTTAGAACCTTTAGGACTTTGAATCATGAAACTTGGATCGAGTGGCGACCCGATCAGATAGCCATCCGTTCCCCGCACACTTTGATCAACTTTGAATCGAGTGGCAACCCGATCGGATAGCCACCCAATCGGATAGCCATCCGTTCCCTCATATGTTTGACATCCCAATCGAGTGGCAGTCCGATCGGATAGCCATCCGATCGAACAGCCATCCGATCGAGATGACTGATCCGACACTTTGTGCAAATGCAATCTCGTTGTTCTGTCCGACACTTATCCGTTGTAATCTAATCAGGCTAACTCTAAAGAGCTCCCTTTGATCCAATAACCGTTAACCTATCAAGCAGTCACCGTGAGTATACTCGATCCCTTTTTGTTTTAAACTTTGGGATGTAACATGTATTCTATTAAATTATGATACTTGAAACTTTTGGAATCTAAACTCTATCCAATGTTGTGTGAAACTTTTGATTCTTGTATTCTATATGTGCTATGTGGACGTTTAATCCAGGGTGTGTAGTTCCGCCTTAACAATAGTAGCGCTACCTCCCCATTATTCTCGGGGGTATTGTTAGGAGGATTCTAGTTTTCCTTGAGACTTGGGAAAACAACAAAGCATCGGGATACTTGGGCTATCACTTGTTGGACTGCGAACACTAGCATGACTGAAACTATTTTGTTAACATCTACATATGGATATGAGTCTTTTAAATCTATTATGCTAATACTTAAACTTGTATACTCGCCGGTACATTTTTGTACTGACTTTATTCTAATACATGTTGCAGGCTGATAGGATGCTGAATCATGATAGCTGCTAAATAATTTCTTAAGTATTTACTACTGTTGATAGATGTGAATGGTGCAAACGAGCCGAGCCAAGCTCGAGATCGTTTAACTTATGAAGGCTGGAGCTTGAGCTTGATTCATAGATAATTTTTCAAGCTCGAGCTAGGCTCGTTTAATATTTAAATTGCAACTATAGGAAAAGGAATAACTTACATTCAAGGGAACTAACTTCTAATGGTTGGCTTTTACAAAATATCTTTCCAAACGTCAATGTGAGCCTTTAACCAACCTGTAAAATATCAATCTTCATTGCATATCAGAGACACATATTCGATTTGCAGTTCAAGAATTTCCTACAAAACCACTTACAACTACATTCCAAATGGGTCGAATTCGACAATTGTAAGTCGCTAACAGTTCATGGATCGGTTGATGAAATGCATTAACTATAAATAGATTATATTTTCGTTTAGATTTCAAGGTAAAAAAAAATACCTTATCATTTTGTGGAGAACGAGGAAGCGATGCTGCAATAACATTTGCAGTTGCTGATGTATTAACATCACTTGAAGACATCAATGGCTGCTTTCTCTTGTTTTCCATTGAATGATGAAGTTGATCCTCAGTTTGACTTATCTCTCGTTCATTTGAAACTTGACTTTGACCCTGCATTTGACCTTCATACGATAGTGGGGGCGGGTGTAGTGCACCCTGTTGCTGATAAACTCGACCCTGAATTTGATCCAGACCCGGTTGATTTCCGTAATATAATCAAATAATCATTTCCAACACTCAAATACAACTTAAGTTTCAGGCTCACCGTTAACGGCCATCCCCTTAAAGGCATATTATTTAACGTTCCAGCTGCTGCTGAAACATACAACAAAAAAAGTGATTAAACAAGGATAATTAATGGGCTGATTAAAATATTAAATCAAATCACTATCTAAGTTTAATCTAAACGAGTCTAATTTAAACCATGGCCCAACTAAACATGTCAGGATCAAATTCTAAAGAGCTCAATTTTCATAACCGTGACCTAAAATAGTGTGTTAAAATAAATATTATTCAAAAAGTACCATGAGCTTCCCTTGGTAAACCCTCGGAAAACCATGAGCTTCCCTTGGTTAACCCTCGGACCCTTGAGCACTTTGATTGATCAAAGAACTTATCATATTACTTATGTCCTGTTCCACCAAAAAAATTAGGAAATAAAGTAATTTGACATAATAATAAGTTTAGGGCGTTTGGATGTGTGTTTAGATTCGTTAACTACGACTTGAAGTCAATAATCAGTCTAGATAGTTTAGTTAAATATATTATTTTATATTTTCCTCATTATTTAGGATCATAATAACCAAAAAAGAGTTGTTGCAAAAAAACTGATTATTGAGATATATGCAAATTGATTAAAATTATGATTATAATTTTTCAAATTGTGATAATCACGTTAAAAACTCAGATCCACACACCACCTGAGGCTCGTGTATTATACTGTAAAGCAAAAACCGAAAGATACACACAAGTGTAGGTACCAAAGATTGCTTCTGATACGGAATCGGCTGGTTACTCATTGAATTAATGTGATTCATAATTAAGCCTGCATTGTCTCCATAGCATTGCTATAAAAAAATAAAAAAAAACATATAATTTTCTAATAAGTATATTATAAGCAAACTCATAAGAAACTGAAAATCATGTTTCCTACCTTAGGAATCGCTTGCCTCATTTGGGTTGATGCCTCGGCAACCCAAGCGTTCTTTCCGGTACCAACGTTGTTTGCGTTGACCATTTGACTTTGATGTTGACTTCCTTGCCGATGCTGTTGTGGTACTCTAAACTCCTGTCATTAAACTCTACGTAAGTAGACGTAAGTAGATAAATTATAAAATAAAAACCCCATCTTCGTATAATCGTATTAATAACATTCTTCAGAAATCAGAACCAAACATCTGATCCCATTATGTCATGTGATTTGACTTTCCGAGTCAAACATAAGTAAATGCAAATGGAAAAATATGTCATCACGTATGCTTACCTCATTGATAGGTTCCATAATACCTTAGTGGTGTTTGTACCGAGAAATAAAGATATCCCAGAAAACCGCCCACCATTCAACAAGGAAACCACGCGTAATGTTGATTGCTACTGTGTCAAAAATCAATAAAGAACATCAATTTTTAATCCTTTATGTGAAGATAAAGTAAAATCACATATAAACTATTATATCCATTTATCGTGATGGTTAACGAATACTTTTGCTTCTTCTCCAAATGCTTTCTTTGAAGCGTTAAGTTTCCTCTTGGTAAGATAATCCAGAATATAAACATCCAACCTGTTTTCCAACAAAACAAGCAGAACCAAGTTCATAACAAAATTTAAGTTAGAGTGTAAAAATGTACAAGCACAAGTGAGCGGATCACCAAGTTATTGTTAATTCCTCCACAATCTTCTTGTTCGGTTTCAAAACTTAGATGCAATCTGAAGAAGCAATAAAAATGTTAGCCACTATATACTAAAATGGCTCCAGAGATCTAGAAAAGCAGTAAAGTTGATTCATACCTTCCTTTGTGATGAAATCTATAAAATCTTGAAGAGAAGGCCTTCATGGGTGGCAAAGAATGGAGCAAACATGAGCGATTCTACAGTAGAAAATATCGTCTATATAAAATCAAAAGGGTTACCTGATTATTTAATATGAACTTGAAAGGTCGCTCAGAATACTTTGCCGTCACCACAGAAGCAAGGCAAGGATGAACAGCTAAAATAGAGCAAACCCTAGCCGCCGGTCGCTGGAGTCATCTGAACCATATGACCTAATAATATGAAGAAGAACCCCATCTTTGCCTAGGGTTTTAAACTACCGATCCCGATCTTCGTTCTCTGAACAACTGACACAATCACTGTCATCGTTATCCCAGGTTTAAGGTGGTAGGCCGGAGGCCGTTCCTGGTCTCACCTTCTCCATTGCCTCAATTGAACACGAATTAAAGTAGATTGAAGGAATTGAATCGATCTGAAAAACTGAAGCATTCAATCATATACTGAAATCCCCTAATTACCCTAGAGTGTCTTAAAATTTTGGTCTAAAATAGCTTACACATCCTTATACATGGTGCTTTATAACTTGTAAACATGGTAAAATTACAATATTGTACATCACTTTTCCTTTATATAGTATTATATATTATAGATTATGAGTTTGAATTGTATAAATGGCTTCATGTGATTGCATGAGCTACTTTATATGTTTACGTATGAATGACATAAATATGATATAGTTACAAAAATATAACTTCTGACTTGTATAATTATATAACTATATCGATTATGTAGTACATAAATCAGTTCATATAAATATATAATACTAATTTGCATGGAAATATACAAACGGATTGATGTGTATTGCGTAAGTATAAATCTGATGTATCCGCTTTATTTAAATATAAACATTATATATATTTTATATATATAATTGATTTATATAGTAAAATACAAACTGATTTAACATATAATCAGGTACATACATATATTCTGAATTAAACAATAACTAGTACAGATTTTAATTAACCTTTTAAAAAAAATAATAAAAACATGGATCCGCAAGGTACCGGGACCGAACTCTAAACTTCCCTTGCTTATCACTTGTAACTAGACCACTAGACCATCCCTGTTTCTGTGTTAATTTCTTATCTTTAAAACATTTTAAACTGATAAGGGTAGTCATCTTCTTCAAGAACACTACCCAGCGAATTACCCCGGCCCGACATCGAATTAACATTCAGAATTATTATGGTCGATATGAAACAACGTATAAATCGAATGTGTTTTGAAACAGAAGGGTAACAAGGAGTATACCGACACCAGGAATCTAAGGTTTTCTTTGTTTTTCGATGGGTTCCTCTTGCTCCGGCGGTTCCTCTTGCTCCGGTGAGTTTACGTGGTTTCGAATGATGTCTCCGGTGACCATCAGTAACGAGAGAGGAAGAGAGGGTAGTAAGTGAGAGGGTGTTGGATTTTTTTTGTGGTATGCCAGTGTCATGTATGTGTGTATTTAGATTAGGTTTTGGAAAACAAAAAGGCAAATGAAGAAGATGAAGGAAAGGTCTCCTTTGTGGGTGATGGCTGAACAACAAAAGAAGGTTAGGGTTTTACTAGTTACTAATACTAAGTTTTAGTTAGTGGCCTTTGGGTTTGGGCGCAAGGCCCACAAGCCCAATCCCTGTGTTTAAATGGCCCGTAACTTCCTACGAGACACGTTATAAAAACCCGAATGTCGTAAAAATGTCGTGATTTATTGTTCTAAAATAAGAAGACGTAACACAGCATCGGTAGTCACGTTTCTAGTCAGGTTCTCGCTTAGGTTTCGACTGTGATAAAAAAATAAAAAGTGAACGTGAATTTCCTAAAAAATATATAAATGCGGAAGTACGAGGCGTTACAGTCTCCCCTCCTTTGGGAAATTTCGTCCTGAAATTTATTCAGAAGGATGACTTGCAAGGGTTTTGGCAAAACGAAGAGGATTGTTTAAAATTGAGGTCTTGAAGTTTCAGATGTTTTGAAAAGTATGAAATTTGAAGAACGAAAAGATAGGTTTGTAAAAGAGTTCATTTGTCTAAAACGATGGAGACATTAAAAACGCCTACGTATGTGTGTAAAGACAAAATGAGCTTAAATAGTTTAAAGTTAACTCAAATTGGAGACGTATTAAAAATGTGTCGCATTTAAGAGGGAAAAATTTAGTATACAATGGTTTTGGAGGTAACGACCAACTACGGGTGTTTGCACATGGATAAATAATAGAAGGCAGTTTTAAAGTAAGGAGGTAGATTAGGATTCGAACGTTTAAACAGACTTGATAGTGAACGAGGTTCGTATAATGGAAAGGAATAATGGAGGATAATAGGAGTATGAAAGTGAACGATTGACTCTAAGTGAATACAAGTATAAGAATGGCATAAGTATCGGATAGACAAAAGTAGTGCGTTAAGAGTGAGGTCTCGTCATGGATAATCGGATATTGCGCATTTATCGATGCGTTTGTGAGTTGTTAAAGTTCGTATATTAGGTCTACAATATGGTCTGCAAAACACTGAATTTCTCACGGCACGTTTTACGAAAGTTTGGTAACATAGTGAAAACACTTATATATAGGAAGTACCAACGGCGTATCCACCATGTTTTGACCACGTTACGTCCGTTTCGTATTCGGTGTCATGTTACGTTCCGTGTCTTACCATACGCAGTAGTACACTCTGTGGTTCTCATACGCCCATTACTATAATCCCGTGTGCACTCGCGATTATACCAATCGTCACATGATCCGCATAGCTTGTACTAGTTACGTATGAATTAAGGTATACATAAATTTTGAAAATAAGATTGCCCGTGTATAGAAATGTAGCATGTAAGCATGTTTGCGTTCCAAATAGTATAAGACCAATGTAAGCGAATCCCTCAGGTTTTGCCCGCGTATAGGTGTGAAAGTATAAATTTTTGAGTAAAAAGCATGAGCATAGTATAAGTTTAAATATGAACGCGCACGTGAGCATAAACACAAAACGCATGTCAGGAGTATGAGTAAAAGTATAAGCATAACGTGTATGAAAAATGAGTATAAATTTGCGTACAAACATGAGTATAAGTATAAACACAAAGCGTATGAGTATGAATATGAGTATAAGTGTGAACATAAGATGTATGAGCACAGATATGAACGTGAATATAGGTGTAAAACATGAAGGTTTAAGTATGAATAAAATATGTGTATGAATATAAGTGTAAACAAAGCTGTATAAGTGTAAATGAAAACATAAAATGTATGAACATGAATATGAATATGAATGTAATATAAACATGAATGTAAGTACAACGTAAATGTATAATTGTGAGTGTATGTATAAACGTAAAACATATGAATTTTGAATCATGAGTATAACATAAATGTGTAAGTGTGAACATAAGTGAAGGCATAAAATGTATAAGTATGGATGTAGGAAATAATGATTTTGTTTATAGTATAAATCGAAATACACGAGTTTATGCGCGTAAAAGATTAAAAGTTTTGTGTATGAAAGAAAAAGGGAACGAGTGACACACGTGAGATTGTTGTGAGATATTGACTAAAACGTGTGAAATGATATGCATATATAGTTGTTTGCGTAAAACGTGAAGTTAAAATAGATTTAGTTGTCATGAAATGTAGAACCTAGTTTGTGAATGTAAAGGGAGTATAAAAAAGCTATTGGTTACAGTGAAACGTACTTTGTAAAAAGAATGTAAATGCTACTATGTTTTTTTTTGAAGAATTGATATAGTTGAAAATTTTTGGTTCGTATGAAGTTTCCTTGCCCACGTGTTTTGAATTTAATTGACGTATCGAGTGAGGTTTTGAAAAGTTCTAGAGATTAATAAGTTTGAATCGTTTTAAGTAACTTTGTATTAGAAAATTTTGAAACTTACAGATTCTTGTGAAAAGGTTGATCCTTAGAAAAAAGAATTTGGTATATGAACTTAGTGATTGTTGAAAAGCGTCTTTTAATAAAATGCTTTATTGCCTTTGAGAGAAGTTTTAGTAAATGTTGAATAATGGTTGTAATATTTTATAGGTGTGTGCGAAAAGTTGGTTTGATTCCCAATTAAAATAGAAAATCTCAAGTTTAATGATATGTGATGAGCTTGTTTCAATAGTTACGTTGAATACAAAATTTTATGGGCAACGGATTTGTTAGACCGACTAAGTTGACGAGTAGCATTTCGTGAAATTTTGAATATTTAGGAACAAGCGTCTACAGAAAAGTTAAAAATTTCATGTATGTGAGCTATACGAAAATAGATTGTAGGATAAGAAATTCGTTTATATAAACAATGCATTTTGAAATAATTAGAGATTTGACTATTGATAAATGATTTAGATATAAACATGATCATATTTACATAATGTAGTCTATTAAAAGAAAGCACTGGTAACGATCACCTAGGTAAGGGAATCACTCCTAATCCGTTGGTGAGGTCATTGTAAGATGAGAAAAGAAGTGGAGTTAATCGTCAAGGTAAGGAAATCACTCCTATCTTGATGATATGCCTCCACTTGTTACAAAAAGTGTAAATAAAATTACGTGAAATTATGCATGCCAATAATGTATAATCATATGAAAAGTAAAAGTATGATGTATGCGCTAAAGTGAAATCTCAAAAGTGGTTCAAAATTGACAAGAGAAAATTTCATCATAAAAGATCGAAATAATATAGTGTAAGTCCGATTAAAACTTGGATGGTTCCCAAAACGGAACGTTGACTAATCAAATTGGTCGAAAAGTCTTTTGAATTTGAGAAGCATGCTTTGGCCTAATAGGTGGTATACTCTCGCCGACAAGTCGGTTAACGGTATTCACTCTTCCGGTTAGTACATGCCTCAATTCAATCGAAAATTCGAGACTTGGCGGGATTTATAAAAAAAATCAAGGAGTGGGACTAGTCGACGAGATGTGGGTTTCACCCCTAACTTGACGACTTTGTACCCTAAGTGTGGTTGGTACTCGTCGGGTCAAAATTAAATTTCGACACGTTGACGAGGGTCCACTAGAATTTGAAATTGAAGTTTGAAATTCCATCAAGATGTGGGTTTCACCCCTAACTTAATGGTGTAATTTCATGTAAAATAGAATTAAGCGGAATGAGAGCCATTTACCAAATTGTGGGTTTCACGCCTATTTTGGTAAACTCGTCTCGTTTGTATAATATGAGTGTTGTTGGATTTAGATTGATCAAGCAAAAGCCTTAGAAAAAAAAGCGTATGTTAAGGAAATAACGAACAAGTATAAACACATAAGGAGGCATGTCGAGAATAACACATAAGAATAGAACAATAAAACAAGTATCAACACATAATAAAACAAGTATCTACACATAATAAAACACGTATTAACACATAAGTAACATATATGTTTAGAAGATCAAAAGAGAATAAATAATAAGCCAATAAAGTAGCATGCATGTAGTTTTAAGCAAAACATAAGAATAAAGCTCTAAAACTATAGACTAGGTAAAAGCATCCCTACTTTTCCTAATTCCCTATAGTTATGGCTTTGATACCAATCTGTCACACCCCAGCCGATGGCGGAAACATCGGGATGAGACGAACAAATTGCTTAAAACTTCATAACGCTATGTGAAGATATAGATTAAGTTCAAATTTTATAACATTGCTAAAAATGTCATATAAGAATCGTATACGAACAACATTGTTTCAACATATAATACAAATAGATTAACCTAAGTGTGTTTCAAAGTCCACTTAAGTCTTGTTTCTTCACTTAGCATCATCTTGTCTATCGAACCTGCAACATGTATTAAAGAGAGTTCAATGCAAAAGCAAAGGCAAGAATACAAGTTTTGATACATAGCATAAAATAGTTTTAAAATAGTCCAAGGCTCGTATCCAACATGAATCACAATAAGCAAGTTACTAGTATGTCGTAACGGTGTCAAGTATATGTTCAAACCCAAGAATCCAATGTGTTAAAATAGCCTATCCCAAATAGAATAACGGGAGGTAACATGTTTAACTTAACAATACCCCAAGACACGTGGGCGGTGCATTACTCCTATAGCGCTATAATTGTTAAGGTAGGCCTGTACGAAGTTAATGAGCATATAGACATGAAAGTTTAACATCACATACGAGATTAACAAGCATCATATAGTTTCATGTTCAAATATGGAGAGAGAATAATTCAAATAGTTTCAAAGTTTCGTGAGTTTAATAGAGAATACATGTTGCACCCAAAGTGTTTAAAAGTAAAAATGGGTTCGAGTATACTCACATTGGTTGCATTTGCGATTTCTTGTAAGTAACGCATGAGTAAGATCGGGAATCCAAGAGAACGAAGGAGTATTATCCTAAGACAAAAGTTGGAAAAATAAGGAGGAAGAATAAATAATAAGGTCTATTACATTTTGGTGCTTATACGTATACAAGTAAAATTATTTTATACAATGCGTGCATTACTTATTTAGTATATTATGAGTTTAAATTGTATGAATGGCTTCATGTGATTGCATGAGCTACTTTATATGTTTACGTATGAATGACATAAATATGATCTAGTTACAAAAATATAACTTCTGACTTGTAAAATTATATAACTATATCGATTATGTAGTACATAAATCAGTTCATATAAATATATAATACTAATTTGCATGGAAATATACAAACGGATTGATGTGTATTGCGTAAGTATAAACCTGATGTATCCGCTTTATTTAAATATAAACACTATATATATTTTATATATATAATTGATTTATATAGTAAAATACAAACTGATTTAACATATAATCAGGTACATACATATATTCTGAATTAAACAATAACTAGTACAGATTTTAATTAACCTTTTAAAAAAATAATAAAAACATGGATCCGCAAGGTACCGGGACCGAACTCGAAACTTCCCTTGCTTATCACTTGTAACTAGACCACTAGACCATCCCTGTTTCTGTGTTAATTTCTCATCTTTAAAACATTTAAAACTGATAAGGGTAGTCATCTTCTTCAAGAACACTACCCAGCGAATTACCCCAGCCCGGCATCGAATTAACATTCAGAATTATTATGGTCGATATGAAACAACGTATAAATCGAATGTGTTTTGAAACAGAAGGGTAACAAGGAGTATAACGACACCAAGAATCTAAGGTTTTCTTCGTTTTCCGATGGGTTTCTCTTGCTCCGGCGAGTTTACGTGGTTTCGAATGATGTCTCCGGTGACCTTCAGTAACGAGAGAGAGAGAGGGTAGTAAGTGAGAGGGTGTTGGATTTTTTTTTGTGGTATGCCAGTGTCATGTATGTGTGTATTTAGATTAGGTTTTGGAAAACAAAAAGGCAAATGAAGAAGATGAAGGAGAGGTCTCCTTTGTGGGTGACGGCTGAACAACAAAAGAAGGTTAGGGTTTTACTAGTTACTAATACTAGGTTTTAGTTAGTGGGCTTTGGGTTTGGGCGCAAGGCCCACAAGCCCAATCCCTGTGTTTAAATTGCCCGTAACTTCCTACGAGACACATTATAAAAACCCGAATGTCGTAAAAATATCGTGATTTATTGTTCTAAAATAAGAAGACGTAACACAGCGTCGGTAGTCGCGTTTCTATTCAGGTTCTCGCTCTGGTTTCGACTGTGATAAAAACATAAAAAGCAAACGTGAATTTCCTAAAAAATATATAAATGCGGAAGTACGAGGCGTTACATTGGGACTGCTTTATATTCCTGGATTGGAATACTACTATCCATGGATTGGGATCACTTTATATTCCTGGATTGGAATACTACTATCCCATGATTGGGATCGCTTTATATTCCAGGATTGGAATACTACTATCCTTATATTGGGACCGCTTTATATTCCTGGATTGGAATACTACTAAAGTATTTAAACGAACTTGTTTTTACAATAAAACTGAAACTGTGAACTCGTCAACTTTATGTTGACACCCTACTACATGCTTTACAGGTTGCTCGTTACAGCTTTGGACGGACATTGCAATCGGCTGGAGTGCGTGGTTTTTAAGTCTCATAATAATATATAATTAACGAATTTGTGGTTTTAAGTTATAATAGACTTTTCATTATACTTCCGCTGCTAAATTAAACTGTGTTTTTGGACATTAAAACCTTGAATACTAATCGTGTCAAATGGAAAAATTTGTAAATTACGTAAATGGTTCGACATGATTAGTGGCTAGATCCTGGTCAGTCACACGCCTCGCAGTAGTGCTCCGCGTGTGGATTTTGAGGGTGTGACAATTTTGGTCAATTCATGTTTTTAATTAAATGTTTAATAAATAAAACCAAAAAAATTGCAAATACACTTCATCTTCCCCGATTTCCTAACTCTAAAACCCTAACCACCACATCTTGCCACCACGACCTCTTCCTGCCGCCACCACCACCACATCCTACCGCCACCACTCTAGCCACTCCCACCGCCCCTAAAACTACCACCTCACAATTTGCATATCTCAGTATTATGTTGCATTACTGCTGCAAAAGTGGAAACCCAAAGACTACATCGAATTAGGGACCATGGTTCAATAGAAAAGCCCAACGAGAGAATCCCCATGTGTATATTTGCACTCCTTCCTCAGTTTATGCTTCTTGCAGCCATTGATGGGATTGCTAATACGAGTATCTCTGGCTTCTTTAGGCACCAAACACCTAAATATATGCACAAGTATCTGGAATATTTCACAAAGGGTGTGTTGAGGCTAGGAACCATGGCTAGTGTTCTGTCAGTCTATGTTGTGGGGAAGGTGAGTAAGAGAAACCACAAGCCAAACTGGTTTCAGTACACTTTAAATAAAAGCTGTTTGGACCAATATTATTTGGTGTTGGTTGGGTTGAGCATGGTTAATCTTTTTATCTATGTATTTGTTGCATATTTCTACAAGTATAAGGAATCACCAGATGGTGTTGATGAAGAAGCAGAAGTCGGAGAAATGGATGAAGGTTTCGAAGATAACAAGTGTTGTTGTTGAGGTGGATATCATATTGTTTCCATTTATAAGTTATGTGTGCAATTGATTTTGGTCATTGTTGTTATCTATTTTCAATTGATTTAGGGGCGATGGGTGTGGCTGGAGTGGTGGCGGCAGGATGTGGTGGTGGTGGTGGCGGCAGGATGAGTTGGTGGTGGCAAGATGTGGTGGTTAGGATTTTAGGGTTAGGAAATTGAGGAAGATGAAGCGTATATGCAATTTTTTGGTTTTATTTATTAAACATTTAAATAAAAACATGAATTGACCAAAATATCCTTAAGTCAATAAACTTAACTGAAAATTTTAATCTGGTTAGTACTAAAGGACGTAGAATGTAACGGGTTTTGCAAATAAAGGATTGTGATTGTAATTATTTAAGTTAAAGGTTATTCGTAGCAATATGGTACAAACATAAAGGACGAAAAGTGTAATTTACCCTAAATTTAAACTAGGTATTTACTGTCGCCGCGTTGGCGCTACTAACATGGCGACTTAAATTAAAGTATTATAAGCAATGTGTTTCAGCCACCTTGGCTTCGTCTCACCTCACCGCACCTCGCCTAAGCATCTAGGAGCTCACATGCAACACTCTGACTACATAAACATAGCCTAATAAATATCTAAAAATTGAAGAACCAATTTGCATAAAAATGTATTGCCAGATAAGCATAAGTATCATCGAACTGTGACACATGTTCCATCAACTCATTCAACAACTACACCTACTTATTATCAGGTTAATCCTATACCCAACATTCATTAGTATTTATAAATAAAAGATAATATATTAGTATTCATATAATCATATTTTGTTCTGCTTGATTGCAGTGGCAGATGTTTAGGTGATGGATCTATAAAACTGGACATTCAGACCTAACCAGGCTTAGCAAAGGACTGAGCCAAACAGTTAGTTTCCACTTTCAATGGTAATATCAAGAGCGATATGCAGATTTCAGGCTCAACTAATAAAGGGACAAGGCTTTCGTAGGTCGGGCACATTAACGATAAACCCATTGAAGACAACATTTACCCTTTCACATGAATGATTAGAAATAAACCAGGCAACATTCAAAAAAATGTAAATACAGCAACTTGATACATATATACTTGATGAGCTTGGTCAACAAAAAAATTAAGATAAGAACACAAAACTCTAACCAACAAATTTCTAGATCTAGTCGTTCATTATAAATAACTTGCAATAGCGAAAGCCTTAGCAAAGTATTGAAGACAAGTGTAATCACAACCATATAAGACTGAATCAAGAATCAAGAGGTCAGAGACTTACAGGTAGATGAGAATAGATTGATTGCGGGATTCTGAAGATTTTTACGTCTTATCCCCTTATGCTACTTCGGGCATCGACCAATGTTTATAAATTAAGAGACGATCTTCTCCATAACCAGCGTCGTCATCTTCTAGATAATGGGCTATATCACCCGACCCCCCGCGGTAGGCTATCACCTCGACGCCTCCTGCCACAGTCTGGTAATATCGTACGGTACACCAGTCTCCAGCACCAGTCTTCTTCTATCTCTTTCTTTCTATCTCTTTTTCTTCTCTTTCTTTCTGTATATGAATACGATGCCACGAACCATTTCAGAGGTAACACATAAGGCAAGAGGCACGTGTAAGGAGGTGGGGGAGATCTAGAAGAACAATATGGAGACGTGTGGTGAGCTGATAGAAAACGTGTAACAATACTTTCAGTTTTCCTCTTTAGCGAATCATTCCCCACAACTGTCTGCGTCCACCCATTAGATACATCCACGCATGTAATTACATTGTTCATTTTCATTCACTTATTAACTCTGCATGATACTTCTCTGAAATAAAAAGGAATATATTACTCACAAAACGAATGAGATTAACATCAAACCACATCGTTTAACAAAAAGAAGATGCACATACATTTGGAAAACCCATAATAAATTGGCAGTATAAAAAATGTATATACAGATATATACCTGCATACAGAACTGGAAGGCAAACGCAACAGATATCCAAAGCAACCTACAAAGAAGCAGAAAACAATTTGGGAAATTATTCTTATGTTTACTCTTGCATGTTAAACACAAATTAACATAAACATGTATTTGAAGCACACTGTTACACATTCTCACATAGTACAATATGAAATAAACAAAACAGTAAAAATCCAAGCAACCTACAAAACGAACCACCAACAGTTATAAACGGGTTGACCAAATCCGGATTTGACATTGCCTAAATTGTTCAACAAAATTACTAGAATCACCAATCAACACACCCTTGTTATCTTTAATAAAAGAACTGAAGTGAATAGTTTCTAGTTGGTGTTGGGCCACCTTTCAAATACGGACATAACAAAGCCTAAACTGTCCAATAAATTTACTAAAATCAGTAATCAACGCGCCCTTGTTATCCTTTTTTATCTACAAAATACATAACTGAAGTGAATAGTTATTTGTTGTTTCTATGCCACATTCCAAATCCAGATTTATCATGGCCTAAAAAATTCTAAAAAATTCTAAAAAATCACTAAAATCAGCAACAAACGTGCCTTTGTTGTCAAAAGAAAAACAGAACTGAACTAATCCGCACTGAACTGAACTAACCTGCAGCGGTTATATATCCGAAAGATAACCTGTCAGCGACATTTAAATAACCGTTTCTTTATGTATTTGACTTTTCATTACTCGTGTATGACAAAAAAAAAATTTAAGTTTAGGTTAAGAGCGCAACATGTTCAGAGGCTAAGTTTGAGTTTAGATAACAACCAATTCACAAACAACATAAAAGTTTAGAAACAATGCATTTAGAAATAATTAACTCAATAGTTGCAAGATTTAGTAACTATTGTGATTAAAAAACTATAGACTTATTTGACCCTAATTAATCAAATTTTCTAGTTGCTACTGATTATAAAGCGTTAACTAGGTGATTTGCAACTTTTATGTTAGTAAAAATTGGATTTATCAACATATGTGGGATTTATTAACTTATATTTATACTCAGGTACCATACACAACCGAAGCGATGCAAAGAGGCGGCCAAGGCAACATGAATACAAAGGCTGGCCACCGCCCACATCTGATAGTAGTTGGCCCCATTGAGTCTATACTTCTAATAAATTATAAAACCAAACTGACATAAAATTTGTGTGTATTCGATACTACTAATATATGTAGATTCTAGTCATCTGAGTCACCAGCAAATAACAAATAGACCATACTCATTCAAACTGACATAGAATTTATAAGCATACAACATATCTAAGACCTTCCTTGCTACTCAAACAATAAACTGTAAAAAACAAATTACACAACAAGTAACAAAAAGCCAACTGCCATTGGAAGTAACTTTATTTTCAGTAAGGAGCATATTTTAGGGTTTAATGACAAATGTTGATCAACAACTTGAACACAGACAATTCAAAATTCAAATCATTGAAGGCGAGATAAAATTAAGGACAAATGAAATTACCAGATTGCTGTGGATGTGTTCTGGTAGGAAAGCTCTATAGACGGTGGCGCTTATTTTTGGTTGATATCATAAATAAGGGTAGGGTTCTGCTACAAAGTCCGTTTTCCTACAAAATGTACAAAGTCACAAAACACCACAATTTCAGCCATAAATGTAACACCTCGTAAAAACGTGTCCAATGATGTGTTGACACGTATAATAAACCCTAATAAAGTCAAACGTTGACTATGAGGGGCTAATTTCATCAAAAACGAAAAATATGATTGTGGAAGAACCAAAAATGTCAACATGCCAAACTTGTGCCTCTAATTGATCTCATATGATTTTCATATTCTTTATTGAATAAATTGTCGGACACAAGAAGCCGTTTGTGCTTAAAACCAACAATTTACAAACCACAGGGGTTAAAAGTGTCAACATGTTAATTCATACCTTTGAATGACCTTTTTATGACCCCAAGGCTTTGTAGAATCTTTTTATATTCTCACAATTGTCGGATAAAGATTTCGTGCAGTTTCGATGCAAATAAACAATTTAAATTGCAAATATCAAGAAGATGGGTTAAAAGCGTCAACATGTTCAAATTAACCTCTGAGTGACCTTTTAATAAACCCGAAGCATCGTAATGTTCAATATTACTCTCGAGAATGCTTAATATGGATAACATAGGGCTTTGGCGTGATAAAATGATAATGTGCGTGAGTTGTGCTTTAAAGGGGGCCGAAAGCGTCAAATTATAAAACTACAGCTTTGAGCGACCATTTAAGCGAACTGGAATAAACTGGAGTGTCGTAATATCCCATCATACTCTTGGGAATGCTTATTATTAATCTTGAAAGGCTTTTATGCCATTTCGCGTTAAAACGCACAAGTTCGCAAATTAAAGGGTTATAAGCGTCAACCAGGAGAAACTAGTGTCTTCGGGTGATCTTTTGACGAACCCGAAGTTTAACGGTGTTTTTTATACTTCCATGAACACCTACAATCTAACTTAGAGGCGCCATAAGTGCTGAAAATAAAAGTTATATTAGGTTTAAAGGTTCAGGGGCTGAAATTGCCAAACTTTAAACAAGTTTGGCTGATATGGGTGGTGGCCGCGTGCTGCGACAGGACCCCCTGTCCACTGTCGCGTTCCGCGAGGACTACATCTATGCAGAAACCAGTTTTGAGCTGTTGTTTTGTTGTTCCTTGGCCACACACATTATCCATACTCACATAAAATGATTCTATGGGTTCTTAGATGGTATTACAACCTGGTATTACACTTGTCATGATCTTGTGAAGATCCGAAACACTTGTCAAGATCTCATTCAATTATAAAAACTATATAAAGGGGTGTTTCACCCACACTTTCAACTTGCACTTTCAAGTTCAATCTTGCTATCTCTCAATCCTAGAGGATCCTGATCATTTTGGAACCTCTTTTGAGTTCTATTCAGTCCATAGGACCATTTGTAAGTGTCCTTTCGTGACTAGTTTATTTTATTTGGCTTTTAGAGCCGAAAGTCAAGCGTTTTCGATAAATGCTTTGAATTTTAGCTAGACCATAAACGGTCAAGCCATTGTTCGCAACGAACATGACTACGTGATCATAATTAGGTAGGTGAAAATCCCTAAAAATGGCACCTCCTAATTATCACGTTTACTTAGTCAATTGTCGGGTCAAAGTAATGAATAGAAAAGTCAAACAAGTTAGTTTTTATTAAATAATTCATAACTGATAATGTAGAAGCTATAAAATACGTTTTATCACTTAAATAACTTGGTAAATAATATAAGAACATGTTTAGACATGTTCAACCCGACAATTCAAAGTATTAGGCTCGGTTCGCAACTGAAAGTCGCAAAAGTAGACTTTTGCTTTGACTTTCAGTTTTGACCCGAATTAGCTTAGTTTAGTTATACCTTAGGGATTCCTTTGTGACCATGTTATATGTTAGAATAACCCTCTGAGGTTATACTTCATGGTACCTTAGAAATCATAGTACATTGCATGTTTCCGTTATTTGCTTAAAAGTTGACCATTATGCCCTTATGTTATAAAAGAGAGATTTTTGAAAATGTGAGAGGACAAAAAGCTTTATTACTAAAATATAAGTATGTCCACAAAATTTGACGTCAGTTTCTGGTTTCAAACTAAAGTTATGCAAGATAACGTAAAATGAAACTTTTTGTTAATTAAATGGCATTTTTAGCATAATAGCATTTTTAGCATAATATAAATCATATTTTGGCACCAAACTCATTTTTGGCACCAAACTCATTACCTACTATTTTAATATAATTTTTAGGGAATTTTGGAAATTTTGGTCAGATTTTATACTGACCATAACATAGAGTTCTTGCAGAAATCCGGTAATTGATGATAATGCCTTTCCATTAATAAAATGAGATTTACATATCATTTACATGCCAAACCTTTTCCTACTGATGTTGTATATTAAATAGAATATTTTTAGCATTCAAGACTGATAAAAATCTCAGAATTTTATAAACATCTCAAATATAGTCAAATATCGACTTTTATGTGAATTAGGCGCATAGTATGGTTTAAAACCATATTTAGCACCTAAGACATGATACTTACTGATTTCATAAATAAATTTTAATATCTTAATAGTAAGTATAAGTCTTGAACTCAGATTTCCAATTTGATCCTTAAAACATATGTGAAATGACCAAAATGCCCCTTCGGTGCATAGTTTGGCCATAAATGGTAAACTTCACATATGTATGATATCTTACTGATCTAACATGATAAAATAATTATTTTTACTGATTATTTTAGACCAAAACCTCAGTTTTCTATTTAACCTCTTTTAAAAACTTTAGGATGACAACAATACCCTTACGGGGCTTAAATTGGTTTTAAATTCGTTTTAGGCATAATTGAAGATATCCTACTGATATCACAACATATTTTAAGCATAATAACTTATTAAACTTGTACTTGTCTCATACGGTTACCCGTTATGCTAAATCGCATTCCAATCCGGTCATCACTTAATCTCGCGTTTCGTACCGTAAACTTTTCTTTAAAATTAACCGGTCTAAGTTATAACTTAAATAAGACCTGTCAGGAATCTAATAGCTTATTAAAACCTCCGTTCCAGATTAGGATCCCAGTAAAAGCTACCTACACTTGTTGAGTAGGATATTCGGCTGAGAATACAAATTTTACATTTTAAGCTCAGGTAAATACTTTTAACTTATTATCCCTTATACGGGCTTGGGATACGGTAAATTATTACCGCTTGGTCGGGTATTGAATATTTAATCAATTAGTGGTTAAATCATTGAGAGAACCCGTTTTAATCTGTCTTGTTTGATACAAAGCATTTGGGGGTTAATGACCGTGTCCTGGATATCCTTGGCATCATTTAAATGCAAGTGACCATGACCTAAGCACGGGGTGTAGGCATACACCTGACAGTTGCGATACAGATTCTTTTCCCCAAAAAGGGAATTTAGATACAAAATATAACCAGACGTGAGGATAACTCCTTTTGGACTATATTAGTGGTGTGTTGATTCATCATGACTCGGCTTCTATCCCGGGCCATGAACGTACGACAAACATGTAAATCTGTATACAAGATAATTTTATATAATTGTCCTAAGTTATAAAAGAATATTTGTGCCTTTTGCATCTAAATCAATTTTCTTAAATGTTTTCAAAAGAGTCAGTTAATTGTATTTACCAGTGTAAACTGATGTATTTTCAAAAGACAAAGTGACAGGTACTATACGTAACTGGCTGGAAGCTCCTTGGTGTCAATGAAGGATCTTGCAAATCCTTATGATGCCCTAAAGTCTGATAAACTTCATTTTGTACATTTTAATATGATCCGCCTGTGGATTTAATATTGCAAGCTCGAATGTAATTATCTTTTCAGTATTTTCTGACAATTGCGTTTGTAATAATATTTTATATTCTAATACTTCCGCTATGCTATTCTGTGTATGTTTGACTATGACGATATCAATCTTACGTCACGATACTCCCCACCGGGCTGAGCTGTATATATCGGGGTGTGATACAGACTTTAATGCATTGTCTGGGATAGTGCCCTATTCGGTTAACCCAGAATCTAAGCATAATGCACTATATATTGGTGGTTTAGCATCGGAAATAAGAGGGCATATTAAGGCTTTAAAGCATGCTACTTATAAATCCATTATGGATCTATCTCAGCCACTCATATTAGATGGGTTAGGAAGTAAATTGGTCAAAGCTGAGACTGCCGGAAAAAGGAAAAGGGAGAAGGATAACTCCCAGAAATCTAAGAAGCCTATATGCAAGACCAGCAACAAAAGGCACTAGGACAGTGTCTAGCAGACTGAAGGTCAATGCAGTGTGGCATTTGTAGTTCCCTGAATGTAGAAACATGAAGAAGGCAGTCTGTTTCGGCTGTGGCATTAAGGGTCACATCAGAACTAATTGCCCTAAAACTGTCAAGGATAAGTATAGCTAAGTATAGAGAGACTAAGAATGGAGGCCCTTAAACCCTCCAGATGAATTCCAGAGGTATTTCATATCAATAATGACACCAGGTACATCCCTTATCGTAAATAAATTGTTAAGAATTTTGTTTTGCCTTAAGTACTACTAAGTCTTTCATAGATAATAAGCTTAGCAAACTTTTAACAATTTTCCCATAAGAACTCCAGATATTAAGTATAAGGTAAAACTTACCGACGAAAATCATAGGAACTATTTCTTCTTTTCTTGTCGGAAACACTTCATTCATAAAATCTAAAGTACTCTTTCTCCAGATAGAGTACGAAAATATATGTTATTTTATTTTATTACCTCATTGATTTCTATCAACTGCGAATGCCAGACTGTATGATAAAAGCGCCATATGAGGATTGGTGTATCTTAGTGTGTCCCATAGATTGCTTCCATGCCTGATCAGTATGGAGGTTTAATGCATGGAACCATTGAGATAACCCAATGGTCATATTGTACAAAAGTCAGCTAATGGTATTCAAAAAAGATATCCAGTATAGGAATGTCCAAGTAAGTGTCACTAAATAAGGCATCCATGCGTTCATAAAGAAAATGTGTTATTTATATGACACGGGTATCGATAGATGAACTAAAGCCTGAGATTTAGAATATTCCTGTCATCTCTGTGAATCTCGATTGTCCTCTTAGAAGAACTACCCTGTTTACCTCCTGAGAGGCAAGTAGAGTTAAGATTAATATCCCACTTAGGGTTGCATCTATAAAAAAAATCTCCATATCGGTTAGTACCGACAGAAATGGAAGAACTAATGGCCAATTAGATAAGCTTTTAGAGAAGGTTTCATAAAGCCTAATTAAAAATTCTAAGAGCTCCGGTATTATTAATTAAGAAAGACGGTTCAGTATGCTTATGCATTGATTACCGCAACCCTATTTAGGCAACAATTAAGAATCGCCATCAGCTGCCCAGGATCGTCGATTTGTTCGACTAACCATGAGGTTAGCTATTTTTAAAGATTGGATTAAGCAGTAATTGGAATGATTATCTCACTCAAATTAAGCTTTCCATAAATAATAGTTAGTATATAAGCATCAAGGATGCTCCTTTGGAGACCTTGTATAGGTAGAATGTCAAACGTCCGTTTGATGGACAGAAATTTGGTAAGTCCCATTTATTAGGATCTGAAATTACCCTGGAGACAACGGATAGGATCATATGAATATGTGATCGTTTGAAAGATGCTAGTAATCAGCAGAAAATCCATGTTGATAAGAGTCGCAAACCTCTTGAGTTCTCCATAAGGAACAAGATTCAACAGAAGGTACCACCCTAGAAAGGTGTGCTACATTTTGATATAACGGATAAGTTAAACTCTAAATGTATTGGACCATTCGAGAAAATCGAATATGTCAAGATGGGTAGCCTATAAGCTGAAACTTACCTAAGGAACTTGATGGTATTCACAATATGTTCCACACTTGTGATTTAAAGATATGGCTAGACAATAAGTCAATAGCATTGTCACATAATGATGTGCAGATTAATGAAAACTTATAGTTTGTGGAGAAACCAGCATCGATTGAGAATCGACAGGTTAAGAAGCCGGAAAGAAAGTATGTACCAATTGTATAGGTCAACCGGGATGCCGTAAGAGGCCCCTAATATACTGTGGAGGTTAAGTCCATTATACGACAGAAAGTACTCTATATTTTGAGCAAATCTCGAGGTCGAGATTTCTTTTAAGGGGGTGAGGATGTAACACCTCATAAAAACGTCTCCAATGATGTGTTGACATGTATAATAAACCCTAATAAAGTCAAACGTTGACTATGAGGGACTAATTTAGTCAAAAAAGAAAACTATGATTTTGGAAGGACCAAAAATGTCAACATGCCAAACTTGTGCCTCTGATTGACCTCATATGATGTTCGTATTCTTTATTGAATAAATTGTCGGACACAAGAAGCCGTTTGTGCTTAAAACCAAAAATTTACAAACCACAGTGGTTAAATGTGTCAACATGTTAATTCATACCTCTGAATGACCTTTCTACGATCCCGAGGCTTTGTAGAATCTTTTTATATTCTCACGATTGTCGGATAAATATTTCGTGGAGTTTCGATGCAAATAAACAATTTAAATTGCAAATATCAAGTAGATGGGTTAAAAGCGTCAACATGTTCAAATTAACCTATGAGTGACCTTTTAACAAACCCGAAGCATCGTAATGTTCAATATTACTCTCGAGAATGCCTAATATGGATAACATAGGGCTTTGGCGCGATAAAATGATAATGCGCGCGAGTTGTGCTTTAAAGGGGGCCGAAAGCGTCAAACTATAAAACTACAGCTTTGAGCGACCAATTAAGCGAACTGGAATAAACTGGAGTGTCCTAATATCCCATCATACTCTTAGGAATGCTTATTATTGATCTTGAAAGGCTTTTATGCCATTTCGCGTTAAAACACACAAGTTCGCAAATTAAAGGGTTATAAGCGTCAACCAGGAGAAACTGGTGTCTTCGGGTGATCTTTTGACGAACCCAAAGTTTAACGGTTTAAAACTGGTGTCTTCGGGTGATCTTTTATGCGAATTAGGTGCATAGTATGGTTTAAAACCATATTTAGCACCTAAGACATGATACTTCCTGATTTCATATATAAATTTTAATATCTTAACAGTAAGTATAAGTCTTGAACTCAGATTTCTAATTTGATCCTTAAAACATATGTGAAATGACCAAAATGCCCCTTCGGTGTATAGTTTGGCCATAAATGGTAAACTTCACATATGTATGACATCTTACTAATGTAACATGATAAAATAATTATTTTTACTGATTATTTTAGACCAGAACCCCAGTTTGCTATTTAACCTCTTTTATAAACTTTAAAATGACCAAAATACCCTTACGGGGATTAAATTGGTTTTAAATTCATTTTGGGCATAATTGAAGATATCCTACTGATATCACAACATATTTTAAGCATAATAACTTATGGAACTTGTACTTGTCTCATCCGGTTACCCGTTATGCTTATATGCGTTCGGTACGGTTTATGTAACTAGTTTGCATAAATTAGCCAAAACGGGTAAAACCTTATCATTTTTATTTCAAAATCCAGAATGTATTTAGTTTACCCATTTTATACAAGTCTTCATACTTGTTGGGTCTAAATCGCGTTCCAATCCGGTTATCGCTTAATCTCGCGTTTCGTACCGTAAACTTTTCTTTAAAACTAACCGGTCTAAGTTATAACTTAAATAAGACCCGTTAGGAATCTAATAGGTTATTAAAACCTCCGTTCCAGATTAGGAGCCCAATAAAAGCTACCTACACTTGTTGAGTAGGATATACGGCTGAGAATAAAAATTTTACATTTTAAGCTCAGGTAAATACTTTTAACTTATTTTCCCTTATACGGGCTTGGGATACGGTAAATTATTACAGTTTGGTCGGGTATTGAATATTTAATCGATTAGTGGTTAAATCATTGAGAGAACCCGTTTTAATCTGTCTTGTTTGATACAAAGAATTTGGGGGTTAATGACCTTAACCTGGATATCCTTGGCATCATTTAAATGCAAATGACCATGACCTAAGCTCGGGGTGTAGGCATACACCTGACAGTTGCGATACGGATTCTTTTCCCCAAAAAGGGAATTAAGATGCAAAATATAACCACACATGAGGATAACTCCTTGTGGACTCTATTAGTGGTGTGTTGATTAATCATGACTCGACTTCTATCCCTGGCCCTGAACGTACGACAAACATGTAAATCTGTATACAAGATTATTTTATATAATTGTCCCAAGTTTTAAAAGAATATTTGTGCCTTGTGTAACTAAATCAATTTTCTTAAATGTTTTCAAAAGAGTCTGTTAATTGTATTTACTAGTGTAAAGTGACGTATTTTCAAAAGACTAAGTGACAGGTACTATACGTAATTGGCTGGAAGCTCCTTGGTGTCAATGAAGGATCTTGCAAATCCTTAGGATGCCCTAAGTCTGCTAAACTTCATTTTGTACATTTTAATATGATCCGCCTGTGGTTTTAATATTGCAAGCTCGAATGTAATTATCTTTTCAGTATTTTCTGACAATTGCGTTTGTAATAATATTTTATATTCCAATACTTCCACTGTGCTATTCTGTGTATGTTTGACTATGACGATATCAATCTTACGTCACGATACTCCCCACCTGGCCCACCGGGCTGAGCTGTAAATATCGGGGTGTGACAATAAAACACACTCAAAACCCATAAATAAAATAGTGAAGATCACTAAAACATAATATACAAACCTTAAGAGTCCATAAAAACTTCAAACACACCATCATAGAACTATGAATATAAAACACAACATGATAATCAACATAAAACACACTAATGTTAGTCATTCGATAATCAAAGCCTTATCATCCAAAACAGAACACAAAACCCACAAATATGGTGTTTTAGTAATCTTCAATTTGTTATTTGTAGGTTTTGAGTGTGTTTTATGGTTGACATGATGGTGTTTTATGACTTTTTTACACTTTGTAGGAAAAATAGACTTTGTAGCCAACTCCCACCCTCATAAATATATTTGTTGATTTCAAACATTTTGATGTATCACGTATTTAAATTTAAATTATATGTTATGGTTGATAAGTTGAATATAATTGTAATTGTGTATGCTATTAGTATGTAAAAGATAGCTTATATATTGACAATCTTATCTTGTTTATGGAGACTGCTCGCTTGTTTCTTCTATCTGTTGATGTTCTGAGTGGTCTTTGGAAGAAGCACTATTATCTGCCAAATATATGATTAATCGGATCTGTACTTCTCATAATTCTATGATGTATCCATTTAAAAAACTATTTGACGAACTTTAAGATTACAACGAATTAAGGATTTTTGGATGTACTTGCTTTGTTCTCCGTCCTCATGTTGAATGAGACAAATGATCAAATAAATCAGCCTTATGTGTATTCTTGGGTTATGCCAGTGGTCCGAAAGGTTATGGCACTAGATAGGAAGGATATCATTGGTTTGATCTCGTGAGTAAGAAGCTATAAGTTTCAAGGCATATTATCTTCCTTGATCATTTTCCTTAATTTCTATTTGATGTCATCGATATCGCACAATGTAACAAAGTCAGATCTTCTGAATATTGATCCTTTTGATTGTGACATTGATGCATCAATATCATCAGAAAATATTCCAACTACATCTACCGAACCCGATGGGTTAATAGAACCAACCTTATGGGTCAATTCAAGACACTCTTTACATTGTCAGACACGACTCTAGGTGCGGCTATCTCCTTTGTCTGTTGAGATAGCTCCACCTCCAAGGAGGTTCACTCATGAATGTAAGTCAACCAAACAATCGGATTTTGCCTACTTTACTTACTCGGCTTCATTTGCTCCCTTTATCGCAAGAAAAAAAATAAACATCATATATTTGAACATGAATCGTATAGAGAGGTCGTCTCTAGTACTCTCTAGCAAAATGCTATGGGTGAAAAGCTCGTTGCTCTTCATTAGACACAAATATGGGATTTGGTTCCACTAACACCTAGTAAGCATGTAATTCGTTGTCGTTAGGTATATAAGATTAAAACAAAGTCTGATGGGTCTATTAAACGATATAAGTCTAGACTTGTAGCCAATGATACTTACAAAAGTATGTTATGTATTATGAGGAGACATTTTCCCTAGAGGAAAAAATGACTTCGGTTTATACTTTTATAGTTGTTGCATTCGTTTACAGTGGAATATTTTTCAAATGGATATTAAGAATGTCTTTCTAAATGGTGATCTTCATGAGGAGGTTTACATTACCTCTCCCCTAGGTATTGCTCATAAGCCCGATCAAGTTTGTCGGCTTCGAAAAGCATTATATGGTCTCAAACAAGCGTTTCGTGCTTGGTTTGAGATATTCTCTACGTTTATTACTTTCCTTGGTTTTCTTCTTAGTAATCATGATTCAACATTATTTGTTCATTGTACGAGTGCGAGTGCATTCTTTTTTCTTTATATGTGGATGATATAGTTATTATAGGTTACGATTTTGTTGGCATTGAGTCATTGAAGCTTGAGTAGGCTCACTGGTTTGCGATGAAGGATTTGGGCTCGCTACGTTATGCTTTGGGAATCGAGATGCCTTAGTCTAAAAAGTGATCCATTTTTCCTTTGGCAAAATATATATTTGATTTCTTTCAACGTGCACGACTTACCGATAACAAAACTGTAGACACTCATCTTGAAACCAATGCATTCTATTCTCCTATTAATGGTGTTCCTGTTGGGAATCCTAGGTATCCAATTTAAATCTATAGAATCAAATTTTATATTAATAATAACACTTTACTATTAAGTTCAAATGCGAAAGCCTGATAAACAGAAAAGAGATAAAACTATCCCACCAGTGATCCAGTTACAATCTATTCAGATAATTATATATATGCACAACCATAGCGGGTTTAGGGTTATGCCTTGATGAAAACCAAAGACTCGCATAATGGATGCAAATCACTAAAAAAAACAAAGATCCAAACTTACCTATTTCAAACCCTTGGAATACTTTGTTTTTCTTCCTAGCAAATCACTAAAAAAACAAACATTTATCACTTCTAACAAGATTTGGAAGGAAAATAATAACAATTATTAGGAATTCTGTGTTAAAAGCTATGTGTTCTTTTAGACACATCAAATGTTCCCACAATTAAATATTGCTTGTCTTTAAGCAATATCTCATGCAAGGGCATTAAACAACTATCTAATTGCACAACATCCAATGATCCAAACTGACCTATTTCAAACCCTTAAGATCAAAGTTCAACCCCAATACTTACAATGTAAAGAGATTTATATCCTAGGCAAGTTAATAATGTTACAATTTTAAAACAAGAATCCCCTGGTGCTAGTGCAATTCACCTTCAAACCAAACATGTAATTCACATCCATCTCAATGCTCTATCATCTCATCTATTTTTTTATGCCAACAAAGATTGTGCTAGATTTTCTATTAAAACTCACTACCATGTCATGAACTTTTATCACTTTGGGAGAGGGATACCATTTCAACCCCATAATTAGTATAACATGGATAATTGTAACTGGGCACTTAGCACAAAACTTGGGCTATAAGCACAAGAGAAGAAAACTCATGCTCCACTAGGCATATAGGTTTAACCTTGGACACCTTTTTATTGACTAAATTTTATGGAATGGAAGTCAATAGTTGTTGAAAATATAACATGTTAAAATGTAACATGTTAATAAAAGGTTCATTCATATGTTAAGTTATTTTATTTGTCACGTTTATATTTGTTGCTGAGTTTGAACATGTTCAAATTGATAAATGACTATCATGTTTGGACTAAAAGAGTTGGGGACTGGTGTCATAAATAGGTGAGGGCTGCGATCAATTGTTGACATTCTCTAAGGACTAGAGTGTAAGTTTGGAGGATAAGGATAGGTATCAACAGTGTTGAGGGCTCATTCTCTCAACTCTTAGTCTGTTACACTTTCTCTCTAGTTTGTTAGGGTTGTTCGAGAAGATTGTATCATCGTGGATCTCACACAAGTGTTGTTGTGAGAGTGTTTATATCCGTATAGTGATCATCTGATTGTGTTTATCATATTGATCACTGAACTATGTATTGTTTAATATCTTACATTTTGTAAGATCTAGGGTTTCTTGGGGGGGGGGGGGGAACTATTTTTGGTTTGGGTTAATAATATTTTGCCACCGTTTTGTTGCTATTTCTGTTGTCGTTTGTTGATTCATAAATTTCTACATGGTATCAGAGCCAAAAGGGCTCTTGATCTTGTTTCTATTTATGATTATTATTTGATTCTTGTGTTTGTTAGGGTTTCTTTTCTCGGAAACCATACTTGGATCATACAGATCTTCTTTGATTTGTTGGTTGGGAGTTGTGATGTATTCATCCTGGAGCGAAAAACCTAAGCTATAGTTTGTGGTACTTGAAGGATTCTTCATAAATTAGATGTGTTGGCTTCTGTGTCCCTAGAAGGATACAGGGTAAACTGACTAGACTGATCATGTTGGAGTTAAACACTCTTGTGAGATTGTTCTTATCCCTCTCTTTATTTTTTACATTTGTTTATGTCTAGGTCTTCTGTTGTCAGGCTAGTCAGCCCGGCCTTGATCGAGTCTATTTGTTATCTGTTGTGGTTGTTTTGTGTTGTGTATTGTCTTGTTGTTGTTTAGTGTTAATAAGGTTCTCTTGTAGTTCGAGCATCTGTGTTAAGACTTGTCCAGTCACCTACAGTGTGATGAACCTAGAATCTAGCCCTTGACACAGTTTTTTTCTACTCTTAGGGTTCTTGTTCTTATTGTGGTTGATTAGTGTTTGGTTTATTCTGTGTTGTTGATTTGTTTGTTTCTTGTCAAGATGGGTGATGGTGGAAGTAGTACTTCACAAACTCTTATTAGTAAACTTGATATTGGTGATCCCTTGTATTTACATCCTAGTGACTCAAGTGCATTAACCATTGTTAGTATAAAATTGAAAGGTACTGAAAATTATAAAGTTTGGTCTAGTGCTATGAAGTTGGCTTTAGAAGCAAAAAATAAATTTGGTTTCACTAATGGAAAATGTGAAAAATCTTTAAAAGATGATGTGTTATGAAACCAATGGGATATATGTAAATCTGTTTTCTTAACTTGGTTATCGAACTTTGTTTTTGAAGAGTTATATCTTGGTCAGGTTTTTTTCTAAATTAGCTTCTGAAGTTTGGACTGATTTGAAAGAAACTTATGACATAGTGGATGGTTTTGTTGTGTATGATCTTTATAAAAAAAATTAATTGTACTTCTAAAAAATGGTAGCTCCTTTTCAGAATATTATCATAGGTTAAATACTATTTAGAAGCAATTTGATGCAATGCTTTAGCTTCCTACGTGTTCTTGTCAGGCAGCAAAAGATTACAATGATTTTAACACACTTATAAAATTAATGCAGTTCCTCATGGGAATGAGAATTGTATCAACCTGTGAGGACAAACTTGTTAACAAGAAAACCATGTCCCTCTGTCAAGGTCGCTTTCTCTATTATCTCTAGGGAGGAGTCACACAAAAATACTAGTAATGTGTCAAAAGGTCAGAATGTTGCTTTGTTTCTAAAACAAATCAATTTGTTGATCAAAGGAAAAAGGTTTTTAGAGGTCCTAATCCTAATCTTAAATGTACACATTGTAATATGATAGGACATACTGTTGATAGGTGTTTTGAAGTAATTGGGTATCCACCTGGTTTTAAAAAAATGTATTAGTAATCAAGTGTCAAGAAATCATTCTGGTTTGAATAAAAAAATGTGTCTTCTAGGTCTATTGTGTCTCCTTTCACTTCTAAGCAGATTTCTAAGATGTTGAGTTTGGTTAATGATAAGCCTGGAACCGAGAAGGTGAATGCTAATATGGGCAGTGAGTCCTCTGTTATGTTTGGTTTTGTTAGTTGTTCTAGTTTTGTGAACTTTGCTCTTAAATATAGTTGGATTATAGATTTTGGGGCAAACGAGCATATGGTTAAAATGATAAATATATGGTTAATTGTGTTGATGTTTCAGAGTTTGATTTAAAAGTTACTCATCCTAATGGAACTGTGGTTAAAGTTTTGAAAATAGGGGATGTAAAACTTGTTAATAATGTTGTCTTAAAAGATGTTTTTTATGTTCCTAATTACAGTGTTAACTCATTGTCTGTTCACAAACTTGCTAGAGACAATAAGATTTCTATTGTGTTTAATGAGAATAGTTGTATGTTACATCCTGAAAGACAATAGGGAACATGCACTAATCGGTCTTTGTCCCGATTGCTGAGTGTTATGTGCCTTATGTCCAAGGCTTGATGCAAAACTACTATCGAGTCGGGGGTCTCACTGGAAGCAGCCTCTCTATTCCTACGGGGTAGAGGTAAGGTTGTCTACATCTTACCCTCCTCAGACCCTACCTTAGCTTTACTATTGGTGGGATTTACTGAGTATGATGATGATGATGATGATGATGATGATGATGATGGTGGTGGTGGTGATGATGATGATGAGTTGTATGTTACGAGATTTGAAATCAAAGAAAGTATTGGTGACTGGTAAACAAGATAATGGGCTTTATTTCGTTGAAAAAGATGGTAATAATATTATTATGTGTTTTAATAGTGTAGTCAAGTCTAATATGTGGCATAGTAGGTTGGGTCACCCTTCTGATCAAGTCTTAGCCATTTTAAAAGATGATTTAGAGTTTAAATTTCTTGAACATCAACCTTCATAGGGCTAAACATGTTAGAGTTCTTTTTCATATGAGTGAACATAAAACTAAAGCTGTAGGAGAATTGGTTCATCTAGATCTGTGGGGTCCATTCATTTGAGTGAACATAAAACTAAAGCTATAGGAGAATTGGTTCATCTAGATCTTTGGGGTCTATATAAATTGGCAAGTAGAGAAGGTTTTAGATATTTTTTAACTGTAGTTGATGCTTTTTCAAGAACTGTCTGGTGTTATTTCTTAAGCAATAAAACAGAAGTGTTTGAAAACTTAATAAGTTTTGGTGAACTTCTTGGTACTCATTTTAAAAGATAAGTAAAAGTGTTTAAGAGTGATAATGGAACTGAGTTTGTTAACAATAAGTTGAGCCTGTTTTGCAAGTGGTTTGCCTTTGAGGTGCTGGTCTAATTGTGTATTGCTTGTTGTTTATTTAATTAACATGTTGCTATCTTCTGTGTTGTTAGGGAAGAGTCCATATGAGTTAGTGTTTGGTTTTAAACCCTCTTTATTTCATTTGAGAATTTTTGGGTGTTTGTGTTTTAGTAGTCTTGAATGAACCTAATAAGTTTGCTTTTCATGCTGAAATGTGTTCTCATAGGATATTCTAATGTTAAAAAAGGTTATAAATTGTGTAGGTTAGATAATAAAATGGAGTTTTATTCAAAAGATGTAAACTTTTATGAAAATATTTACCCTTTTAAATCTAAACAATGGAGTGATTATGAAGTTGAAACTGATAAATCTTTAAATCATGTGAATTTTTTCACTGTTATGAAACACCTTTACCCAATGTTTCTGAACTTCCCGATGATGAAAAGAGGGATGATGGTTCTCATGAAATTCCTAGTGATGGATGATGGTTCTCATGAAATTCCTAGTGATGATCAGCAACCAGATCATCCCTCTACATCTGCCACTCCTAGTCAAGTTAATCAGGGTCAGCTGTTAGAGTCTAGGTTAGAGAGTAGTAGTAGTAAAGAGGATACTGGTGGGGTTGAGGACACAACAATTTCAAATGATGAAACCAATCCGTCTGAGGGACAACTTAATTTTAGAAGGTCTACAAGAAATGTGTCTGTTCCAAAAAGATTTGATAATTTTGTTTTAGATGGAAAAGTTAAGTATGGTATAGATAGAGTTGTAAATTACTCATGTCTGTATTTTGAAAATATGTGTTTCGTGTTCTTTGAATAAAATTGTTGAACCAACTTCCTTTAATGAAGTTGTTAAAGATGATAAGTAGGTAGAAGCTTTGAATAAGGAAATGGATGTTTTGTTTAGGAACAAAACATGGGAATTAATTGATTTACCCCTAGGTAGAAGACCTATAGGTTGCAAATGGGTCTATAAGATTAAATATAAGTCCAGTGGTGAAGTTGAACGGTATAAGGCTAGATTGGTTGCAAAAGGTTATAACCAAAGGGAGGGTATTGACTTTGGTGAAACCTTTTCACCAGTGGTCAAAATGGTTACTGTTCGATGTGTTGTGAGTATGATTGTTAAGCAAAATTGGCCGTTATATCAATTGGATATAAACAATGCTTTTTTATATGGTTCTATCTCTGAAGATGTATATATGTCATTACCTCCTGGGTATTATTCTCCAAATGAAACTAAAGTGTGTAAATTAGGTAAATTCATGTATGGTCTGAAACAGGCCCATAGGAAATGGAATAAAAAGTTAACAGAAGTCCTTGTTAAATTTGGATTTAAACAAAGTGTGTGTGATCACTCATTATTTGTGTTGTTTAGTCAGTCTGTGTTTGTTGTACTTTTGGTATATGTTGATATTGTTGTTACTGGAAATAATGTAGATGAAATCAATAGGGGTTAAAAAGGTGTTAAGTGACAATTTTCAGATAAAAGATTTAGGTATTTTGAAATACTTTCTGAAAATTGAAGTCTTGTATGATAAAGGGAATGTGTGTTTGAACCAAAGAAAATATTGTCTTGAACTTTTGAGTGAGTATGGTTATCTAGGTTGTAAACTAGGTAGTACACCGATAGAACAAAACTATATAGTGTCATCTAAAAATGGTAAACATCAAGAGGTGTTAAAAGATATCACTAGTTTTCAAAAATTGATTGGCAAACTTATTTACTTGTCTTTGACCAGGCCTGATATATCTTATTCAGATAAGTTTTTGAGTCCATTTATGCACAGTCTAACTCAATCTCACTTACAGATTGCACTTAGGTTTGCTTCGTTACTTAAAGTCATGTCCTGGTACGGGGTTGTTGTTTAAAAGGGAAGGCTCTTTTGAACTAGTAGGGTATGCAGATTCTAACTAGGCAAAATGCTTAGTCACAAGGAAATCTGTTACTGGCTTCTGTGTCTTCCTGGGATCTTCTTTAATATCCTGGAAGAGAAAGAAACAGAGTGTTGTGTCAAGATCCACTAGTGAAGCAGCCTATAGAGCTATGTGGTCTATAACCTGTGAAATTATGTGGATAACAAATGTGTTAAGAGAACTTGGTATAAAGTGTAATTTGCCTATTAAGTTGTTTTGTGATAGTGAAGCAGCTATTTCAATATATGCTAATCCAATATTTCATGAACGAACAAAACATTTTGAAATTGATCTGCATTTTTTGAGAGAAAAAGTGCCTGCTGGTATTATAAGTCCTGAAAAGGTTAGTTCAGATTTCCAATTAGCTTATATCTTTACAAAGGGTCTCTCAGTGTCTCAGCATGAGATAATCTGTGAAAGGTTGGGTCTTGTTAATATGTTTAAACATATGAATGAAGGGGGAATGTTGAAAACATGTTAATAAAAGGTTCATTCATATGTTAAGTTATTTTATGTGCCACGTTTATATTTCTTGCTAAGATTGAATAAGTTCAAATTGATTATGGACTATTATGTTTGGACTAAAAGAGTTTAGGGACTGGAGTCATAAATATGTGAGGGCTGTTTGTGACAACCCGTACTCTCATCGCCGAGAAAAGGGCATTTTAGTAATATTCATAAATGTAATATTATTATTATTATTATTATTATTATTATTATTATTATTATTATTATTATTAATTAAATAATAATAACCTGCGAAATGGGAAACTTGTTGTTTTACTGATAACCCGAACCGGGTATATTTAATTTAACACGTGCGATTATTTGTTAACGTTAACGGGCGAGATTTCCACCCATTCAACCCAACTCCCTAAATCTAAACCTTACTATAAATCTAAACTTATATCCTCACCCCCCTCATTTTAAAACCCTAAAGCCCACTTGACAATTCCCAGACGCACAAACACTGCCCCTTTCCTCTTGACCGATTTCCGGCTAATACACCCACAAAACTCCTTTCCCTCCTTGGACCACAACGGCGGAGCAGAACAGTGGCGGCTGGTTGCAGCAGAAGTGTTGGTGGCGGAGCCGACGACTACAGGTGGACCGCCGGAGCTCCTATTCGGAGCATTGCAGTGGCAGCGAACAATGGCATCCCCTTCACCTCTTGTACTTTCGGTCAGTTTAAAGCCACTAGTGTTTGCTTTAAAACTCTTTATAATTCCTAAATCAAAATGTGTTTTCGGTGATAATGAGGAAACTTGTAATGAATGATGTTGTCTGCCTACTATGATCTGATATGTATTGGTGAAGTTGTATTTTGTTGCTGTGTTTATTTGTTGTTTGAATTACTTGGCCGTGTGTTTTCATGTCGTTCTAAATTAATAGTGTTGATAAGTTTTTGAACACCAAAAACCATGCTGATACAAAAAAAATATGTTATCATTCATGTTGAACATAAATATTTGTTATATGCGTTTCTTCTGTGTTGAACATTAATTACTTTAATATTTGTTATAGATGAACATAAATATTAAAACTGAATGGTAAATTATTAAACTAATAATTAATTGTTAGTTAAAACTAATTAATAGTTTAATAGTGTGATATTTAAAACTAACAATCATTTATACCAATTCACCGTTCAGTATTTTAAAAACTAATTAATAATTGTTTGATCACTTATGTTGTTATTTTGATTAGTACCAGTTTTTGATATTTTACGAAATGATCGGTTGATTTGATTGCATTTTTGGAGATGTCGGACTCGATGTAAATACGTGCTTTCTTCTTTTTCGTATGTCTGATGTTGATGATAATAGGATCAAATAATGACCTTATAACAAGTCTTACATGCTCGGTTGATTTTATTAGATTTGGGGTTCTTTTTTTTATTAAGCACTATAGATCATACATGGTTTGGTAGAAATGAGAGTTAAAAACATGTTTAAAATGTTTTAGGCACCAACCGTTTTATATAATAATTCAAAAGAGAGTAATATTTGCTATATGGTCCTGATGTGGATAAGATTCTAAGAGGATTTGAGTGATCGATGCATAATGTAATGTTGATTGATTATGTTCTTCTGATTTAAGTAAGCTATGTCACACACCCCGTATGTACACGTAAATACTGCACATCGTACAACACCCACAGCATGACCGCACACTTGCCAGGCAGGCCGCACACTCCAGCATAGGCCGCACAGTCCCTTTGGGCCGTACACCTCAAAAATGGACCGCTCAACTTAGGTCTGACCGCACACTCACGAGTCGCACAAAGGTATGACCGCACACTTGTCAAGGTGGTCGCACACTCTTGTATGGACCGCACATTGACAAGTGGGCCGCACACTAATTACTAATGGGTCTTAATCTAGCGGGCCACACACTAGAATAGCCCAAAAAGGTCGCACACTTCTTACTGTACCTTGTTAATTCATGTTAACTGTTATATATGGTTTATTTTGCATACATACATGAAGGTGTTATACAATAATTGTTACTTATAAAGTACTTGTTGAATACGTGTTAGCTACGTGTAATTAATACGTGATTACTTGTTTACTGTCCTAATAAATGGTAACCATTATAGGACATGGTTGACCAACTTAGGAAAAATGCTTTATCTACCGAGCAAAGCAAATGTGAGTTCACACACTTTCTAAGGCATGGGATTCCCGGTGGTTTGGGAATGGGTTAAAGAATTAAAACGGAACTTACATATCCTCCTTGAGTAGGATATGTACCGCCATCCTCCATAGGTAGGATGCCAATATTAATCCTGCGTATTCTCCTTGGGTAGAATACGTACGTTCGTCCTCCTTGGGTAGGACAACAACCTTAAAACTTACTAGACAAAACTCTATCATTAAGTCCCTCATTTTATATCGACTTAATCGCCGAGGCCAATGGCGAGCGGGTCATTAGTTAATAGGGCTATTAGGTTTAACAAACCTCACACCGTGCCAGTCGGACGGGCGTGTACTAATGGACTATGGCAAACTGTCAATGATGATAGACATTGACGTAGGGCAAAACTTACTTTCGTTAGTAGTCGATATGGTAACGGTCTAGTGGTTCACATGGGGAAGCCCCCACTGATTATGGATATGGTTTGGGTAATAAAGAAGGAACTGGTTAATCGTATATTTCAACTATGGGGTAACCCCCACGGCAAGTAAGCCTGCAAAAGACAAACCATGTTTTCGGAAACAACTTAAAACTAAACAACCAACTATGAACTCACTCAACTTTGTTGTTGACTCGTTGTTACATGCCTTACAGCTCGTTAGATGCTTATAGAGCTTGCACGAGGAGGAGGTCGTTGTGGGATATGGACTGTTATGTCCTGTTCTAAACATTTAAACCTTATGAACTTGAAGAACTTATGTTTTGGTTCTACGTTTTATGCTTCCGCTGTTAACTTAAAGTTGGTTACTTTCTTTAGGTCACCCATTGTATTGTGGTTGATTTTATTTACTTAATTACGTTGTTCAATATGATTGGTGGCTCGATCCTGGTCATGTCACGCTTCCAAGCGGTGATACTCCGCATGTGGATTTTGGGGGCTTGACACTGTTGGTGCATATTTTGTATGTCCGCCACTGTGCGAATAGGCTAGTTAGAGCGCGTATTGAATATTGTATAGATTAGTGTAAAAATGGAAAAGGTTTTGTAATGTAAATGTCACATTCGTGCGGATGGACGATTCGCATGAATGGCATCACATCCGTCCGTAGAAAGTCCATTCATCCCTAGGTACATTCGATGTTAAAGCTCTATTCGTGATTAGTGGGTTCGCATGGATGGAGGTTTCCTATAAATAGGGATGTGGTCTCTTCATTTGGATAGGTTTTGGTTCCCAGATGGGAAACTCTGTCCAATTGGTTTCGCGGTTATGTAACTTCAAACATTGAATAGAAACCAGTTTAAATTAACTTGTTCGGTGCTTCTACTCCTTTCTTCTCAATAATATTCTACCAATCCAGTTATATCGGGACCAAAACTCCGTCAAACCTGCCGGATCCTAGAATCTCAGTTGGTATCAGAGCTACGGTACCGATTCAATCGATCTAACAGTTGATTGAATCACCTACGCTCATAAATTTTGGGTTTTTAGGAGGTTTTGATGTTAAACATCAAATTGAAGGTCAATTCACGGATGGAATTTGAAATTGAAGACATCATTAGGTTTGTGATTGAATTTCGCACAATCCTGTGAAGTTTCATCATGAAATTCACAGAAATAAAGATTTTGGATCGAAAAATGTGATTGGGAATGTTCTTGAGAAATCAGCTTCTCTGGGACGGATGTGCAGGTTCGCATGAACCGGTAGTCCAGATTCACACGAATCGGACATTCATTCTAAAATGTCATTTGATCCAGAATCAGCCCATTCGCACAAATGGACCTACTCCATTCGCACGAATGAGAAAATGCCTAAAAAAGGCATTTTTTGATCGCAATGACGAGATGAGTCTCCAGAAAAAATTTGGTGATTGAAATTTTTTTCAAGTTTTTAACGACCAAGCTGGGTTGTTTGGAGATACCGCCTGGCGCTTCAGAGAACACATATGATGATGCGATCATAGATTGTGGAAATTATTGGGGTAGTCATGATACTGGTGTAGAATGTTTATCATCCGGGTTATCTGACTATTAATTGGCCGTAAAGTAAAATCCGCAATGATGAAAAACTGACGTTTGAGGGTCAAAATATCATATTTTCGGTATAGTCAAGTTTTTCAGAGAACAGAAAGAACTGAATTGCTCAATTTGATGGGGAATTCAGTGATAAGACGTCAAAATTTGCAAAAATGAGGGGGAATAAAAATTTCATATTGAAATTCCAGGATTTTTGAAATTCGTGACAATGCAACAGCATTCGGGTGGTTCTGACTTCAGATTGTCCAGGGGTGCATAGCATCTGGATTCGTGATTTTGTGATCATAGGAAGTTCAGACTCTACAGATCAGGGTCAGATTGACGTCTTAGGGTTTGAGTCCCGGGTCTTCGTCAAGCCGGTCAGCAGGATTAGCGTCAGGAGATGCAACTGTATTGTGGATACTGATAAGATATAACAGCATTGTGATAGTCTAAAGTGTCAGAATGGTTAATCTTCGAGCAGATGAATTGTTTTTCGGACTAACCACCGGGGAATGATGATATTTATTGATTAAGTTGTTGTCGCAACTAGCAGAGAAGACTATATATCTGTTATCGTGACTGAAGAGGAAGAATGTGAATCTGATCGTGGATGAATGTTTCTGAGATCTGAAGGCGTTACCAGATGATTTGTTATCTGATGAAGATTTGCTGATTGTGTAGATTAACATTTACACTGATCAATCAATCAGAAAGGTGCTTAAAGTTGATCACGGAAAACGGGATTTCAGATTTCCGTGGGTATTCATAAACTTGAAGTTTACCAATGTAGTGTTCGAAGTTTATATCATTTGCCGATTGGGTTTTTGAAGAAAAGATGACCGAGCAGGTGGAATGCACGATGAAGCTGAAATGTAAAATAAAAAACCGAACGCGTATGTGGTTAAAGTCGAAACAGAGATGTTACATTGATCAATTTTAAGATGGTGATTATTCGTGAAGATTGCAGTACAGCAAGTCAGAGGAGTGGCCGTGAACTGTGCAAACAAACACCTAAATATTCATTTCAGGGGAAATTTGTGCAAAATGAAGATAATGCAGCCCGGATCATCAATCAAGGGGGAATCTATTAAAGATTTCAAGATGCCTGATTAAAGTTGCAGAATATTCAAAACACGACTCTTATTTTCAAAGCTCAAGATTCGACAGTGATGGCCAAGGGGGAATCTGTTAGTTCATATTTTGTATGTCCGCCAGTGTGCGAATAGGCTAGATAGAGCGTGTGTTGAATATTGTATAGATTAGTGTAAAAACGGACAAGGTTTTGTAATGTAAATGTCACATTAGTGCGGATGGCCGATTCGCGAATGGACATCACATCCGTCCGTAGAAAGTCCATTTGTCCCTAGGTACATTCGTTGTTAAAGCTCCATTCGTGATTAGTGGATTCGCATGGATGGAGGTTGCCTATAAATAGGGATGAGGTCTCTTCATTTGGATAGGTTTTGGTTCCCAGAGGGGAAAGTCTGTCCAATTGGTTTCGCGGTTATGTAACTTCAAACATTGAATAGAAACCAGTCTAAATTAACCTGTTCGGTGCTTCTAATCCTTTATTGTCAATAATATTCTACCGAACCGGTTATATCGGGGCCAAAACACTGTCTAACCTGCCGGATCCTGGAATCTCAAGGGTTGCGACCACTTGTTGACATTCTCTGAGGACTAAAGTGTAAGTTTGGAGGAGAAGGATAAAAAAGGGCATAAACAGTGTTGAGAGCTCATTCTCTCAACTCTCAGTCTGTTACATTTTCTCTCTAGTTTGTTAGGGTTTGTTCAAGAAGATTGTATCATAGTTGATCTCACACAAGTGCTATTGTGAGAGTGTTTGTATTCATATAGTTATCATCTGGATGTGTTTATCATATTGATCACTATGTATTGTTTGAGATCTTACATTTTGTAAGATTTAGGGTTTTTTGGAGGGAACTGTGACAACCCGAATAAACGAGGTTAGCACTACTTAATATTCCACAACCTTTGACGGGTGTCTCTACGTTTACTTGTCTTGTCTACCATGTGCACCACTAAATGTTTGTGTGAACATAATTATTTTTCTATGCTATGCTAAATTAAGCTGGGTAACTAATTGAATTGAACTGCGAATGTAATTGAAACACTTGGGTCTCGAATTTGTTTAGCACACACATGTTGGGACGCATTTGGACATCCTGGCACACACCTCTCGGTTCACACTCGAAGCCCAAACTCAGTCCTTTAAACCTGAAGCTTAGCCACCCCTTGTGGGTGTTTGTACCCGATTCAAAACAAAAGCAATAGGTGGGTTGGCGGCACAAGTGAGTGGGCTCAAGCCCATTCCGGTTATAGCTTAATCACCCAAACCAAACCCTTGTCTATTTAAATGCATATATATATATATGCTTGCTTATCACACAACTCCAAAACAAAAACCCTACTGGTTCCATACTCTACTTACGGCAGGAGAAACCCCCCCCCCCCCCTCTCGAGACATCACCCTATTAATCGAAGATCTTGGTTAGTAAACCCATATTTATGTTAATTCATATTTTGATTGTTCTTTGCGTGATTATGGTTAGCAAAAGTGTCATAATATGCTGATTATTTCTTTAATGATAATCATACTATGAGTATATTATGTGAGATGTCTAGAAAGTGCAGCCAAGTGGATACGAGTTACTTTAGGTTGTCGGCCATTGTGCTCATATGTGCATGTGAATTGTCAGGTAACATATGATTTCTTATATGTGCAAAGTGGTAATGTTTTGCATGGGAAATTGGATGGGATATAGTCTGCAAAGGGTTTTAGTTAATCGATGACTTAATGACTTAATGATTGGGTCTAAGGAGGGAGTTCATGACATGTTCTGTTTCATTATGTGATGATTAGGGTTTAGCAAATGACTAGGTCGACGAAACAGTTGGGTGACAAAACTGCATACAACCTCCACGAAACTGGAGGGTTTCGTCACACACCTCTACACGACGAATCAAAACATGTGCAAATTATTATAAGGTTGTCAGAACAGTGAGTTAGTATTTCAAGTTGACATAGGATCATCATTATCTATCACCTTTGACTATTAATAGTTGGCATGTATTTGTGTTGAAGATTAAACTACTAATTGCGTGTAAACATGAGATCAATATGTGAACCGGTTGTGAATCGAATACATGTTAGATGACTGCTTATAGATATTAAATTAATGGATTGATTGTGTTGATTAATATGAAACTGCTTGATCATGAACGATAACCAAAACTGTAACTGTTAATACGACGTAACTTCTGCATATTGACGAAACTCACTGGTCGGCGAAACTTGAGAGTTTCGTCCAAGGCAATCACGACGAAACAGTGGAAGGTTTCGTCGATGAGGAGTTTCGACGAAACTGGGGAGTTTCGTCAAAAAGGGTAAACATGCACAGTGAGCTAAGTTGTTGTTGATAGATGATTTTGTAATGAAACCTTGGTATTTAACTGCTACGTGCTATATGGGGGTCACTGATTGAATACGCGCTATGATTTGTATTTATACGAGAACATTGCGAATGTGAAACTGATTTCATATACGTGAAAACCATAGGTGGTGACTGTTTAGCGGTAAACGAGTAACTTAACAAACCGAGCAAACCAAGGTGAGTTCACACTCTTTTCAAGGCATGGGATTCCCGGTGGGTTGGGAATGGGATTGAATGACTACTCGTACTTTCATCACTACTAGACTACTTACCACCATCCTCGGATTGGGAAGGACACCAGTGTTAAAACCTACGTAAAACCTACGCACCACTGTCCTCGGATTGGAAAGGACGCCTGCGCAAAAACCTACATATTCTCATACGTACCTCTGTCCTCAGATTCGGAAGGGCACTTACGTAAAACCTACGTAATCTCATACTTATCACTGTCCTCGGATTGGGAAGGACACCTATAGATACAACTAGTCTAGTAATATACAACATGGGAAGCCCCCACTAAATATCGTAAAAAAAAGTTTGGGAGACAGGGTAAACTGGTAATTCACATGGGAAGCCCCCACCAACTATGGATATGTTTGGGAAACAGGGTAAACTGGTTAATCATATTTGAAACTATGGGGTAAACCCCACGGCAAGTAAGCCAACTAAAGACAAACTATGTTTTTGTAAACAACTTAAAACGAACACCCAACTGTGAACTCGCTCAACTTTGTTGTTGATTTGTTGTTACATGCCTTGCAGGTCTTTAGGTGCATATTGACTGGAACTTGCTGTCTGGGAGGCTGGAGTGGTCATGGTCGAGATACATGGAAACATAACACAACACAAATGGCTTTTACATGTGGTTATAAACTCTTAACGAATGAATTATGCTTCCTCTGTAAACTGTGAAATATTGTAACGTTGTAACACTTACTGTTAATCAATGAAAGTTTTATTTACATATACCTATGAGTTCAATGTGATTGATGGCTAAGATCCTGGTATGTCACACGCCTCTCGGGGGTTTTCCGCGTGTGGTATTTTGGGGGTGTGACAGATTGGTATCATAGCCATTGGTTATAGTGAACTTGGTTTTAAAAAGGGGAAAAACGTTTTTGTAAAACCAGACTATAACCGAACAGTTCTGAAAACGTGAATACGACCATGACACTCAGCTCCAGATTGCAAGGTTCGTTTCTCGTATACTCATTGTACTGCATAACTAGTGAACACTTACATATGATATTGTATGTGATTGCACGTTTTGCACAACAGTATGAATTCATGTATTACTTGCCTGTGTTATGTGACTGATAGGGTGGTATTTCCCTAAACATTCATGACTTACGCTTCATGATGCTCTTTGTTTGCTACTTGAGTTTGAGGAACCATTTGACATGAGTTCAGAGGAGCTGAGATGAGCATGCAAATCACAATATTATTGTGGGTGCACACATAATAATAATGTGGGGTGCATGCGAGTCCCAGTGAGCCTTAACAAGTGAAAAAGGGGTTCCGTTCCGTCATTTGATCGATGTGAAACATAACAAACCTATAGGGGTCATAGCAGTAATTGTCCCCTGCTCAAACTTAAATGTGAACTTTTCATTCCTCTAAGGATCCCTTTGAATCTCGATGCTATCGAGTATTACCTGAACACCCATCTGAATACCTAGCGAACCGTGTAGAATGTTAGGTACTTATACGAACCTCCCTGAGTTGGATGTCGCAGCGTCGAATGATTGACCGATACCCTTCTCACTCCTCTTCGTTTGCTGGAACTCATGTATTGACATCATAGATCCTGAGGTGTGATCACTTCTGCAACACTCTCATAACATACCGTGTATTACTCAGTCAACTTGCAAGAACGATGGACTTCAGCATCTGAACGGCCCAAGTTACCAGCAACGAACATCAACGATTCGACTCCAATCGAATCCTTAACCCCAGCCAGCGACTCATGGGAGTCAACTTTCATGAATTAATCAGGACAAAAGCGATGACAATTGACCATGGTATGGAATGCGAAACTACCAGCACCAGGGGTAGCGCCTTAGAACGTGGCACGGAATATGAAAAGATGGGCCCTGTCGATGTAAGATCATAAGCTCAGCTTCAAACAACAGGGTTGGAGGCAACACTCACGGCAACATCAAGGAACTTGAAATGGCAACCAACAGTATAGAAATGAAGGTGTCTACGACATGGAGTGGCTGTCGCTAAATCAAAATGACAGCAACCAAGGGAACGACGATCGTACTGGAAATTCTCGCAACCACCCGGGAAATGATGCTCATGGAGGGGCATTTAGGATTGGCGTGGACGACGCCAGGATTGTAATAACATGGTGGCATACCCGTTCTTGGTAACGAATCATTTTGTCTCTGTTCTATATAACCCTAATACTTCTTGAAACCCAACCTGTGGTGGAATTGGCCAATAGCAAGACAATGAAACCTCATATGATCGTTGGGATGCAAACTCGACCTTGTGGGACAAGTGTTCGACATCGACCTTACTTTTGTGTTCTAGATAGATGTATCCTGTGAGGAGAAGGTTTTACGTATCCCTCCCCTTAGTGGAGAATTGTTATCTGTTCTAACACGTCAGAGTGGCGCAACAGTTAGCATCATTTCAACAACGAAAGCCAGAAGTGTCCACGGAAGGATTACCCCGCCATGATAGCACTCGCTACTGACGTCAAGACTAAGGAAAAGAGGATCGAGGATCCACCAATTGTTCGTGATTTCTCACCAAGTGCTACTAGAAGAACTATCAGGTTTACCCTCACATCTTCAGGAGGAATATCAGATCGGTACCATGCCAGAAGCATCCCCTTGTACTAGTATTCCTTAACGTCTTACACCAGAAAGGTTGCAGGAACTGCCTAATCGACTTCAGGAATTATTGGACATGAGTTTCATCGGATCTAGTTTTTTTTTTCTTTTCGCTTTGGGGAGCCTCAGTTATACCAGTGAAGATAAGCCCTTTCGTATACGTATTGATTATCGAGAATTGACTAACGAACGAACTATCATCAGATGGAAGTCCAAGAGGAGAACGCAATGCAACCCTTTCAACTTTGTACGCCATGATCATTGAGTTGATCAACACACCAGCAGCTTCACGGATCACATGAATCGACTGTATTTGTTGATGACATTCTGAATCCTAACCAGGAGAAAGGAACACCATAGGTGGCATATGTATCCTACTTTAGCGCTTCTGTGGGAGGAGCCATTACGTGCGAAGTCTTGTTAAATGTACATCTAGATTCGAGAGATGCATTTTGATCATGTAACCAACGTAGTGGGAATACACGTGGATCCCGCTGAGATGCATCTCGCTAGATACTATTGCAGCTTACCCACAGGATTTTCGAAGGTCGCACAGCGTAAATCTCTCTAGCACAGCAGGGTGCTGTGTTCGTGAAAGACAATATAGGAGGACGTCCTTTCAGTTTTCGAATCCCGACTCTGCAATGCTCTGAGCATCGTTTTACCTGAGGATGCGGATGATTCAGTGGAACATCCTTATGGTCCGAATCAGAGTCCCAGCTGCTCATCGACGCAACACGAGGGAGTGATGACGTACGTGAAGGACTTACAAAGAGGAACTATGCGACACACTCGACTGACGGTGAAAACCATAGCATCGGGATTTTGGATGGAGGCATCACTTGGACGGTACCAGATGCGCTATTTAGACCGATCGCAAGGGCCTCCCATGTGCTGATGTTCGAAAGAGCTAAAGCATGTAATGGCATCGCTGGACGGAACTTCTAGATGAGTGCGACTGCGAAACCTGAACGTACACGAGCTCTGCAGCTCGCTATCGACTCTAACTTATTGAATCAGACTCGCTCTGTTCAAACTGGAGGACTGAAGGAAGAGGAATTTCAATTTGAACCCATGCGGGGCGTGGAGAAGCAATCTTTGACCGGTCGGATGATACTCGTTACTTCATGAGACGAATGCGGGTCACATTACGCGACAACTATAGGGAACTCGCGTTGAGCATGCACACCAGTTTCGACATTCTAGCCGTCTGGGTTTTGATGAGGGGTATTAGGATTTATAAACCTTGTACTGGTAATCGAACATGAAGGCACATCTAGTTAAGTATGTGAATGATGGATCGACCTGTGAAAAGTCAAGGTGTAGCATCAGCAACTAGCAACACTCACATGGAAATAAAAACAAACTGCCATGGATTTGGTCGATAGTCTACTTACAACTCGAAATGGAAACAATACCACCTGGATGCTCATTGATTGTCTTGTGTAACCAACACACCTTCTAGCCAGCAAAGAAACGGATAAGTTTTCTACACTTGCAGTCGTCTACCCGAAGGAAGCGGTTGCTAGGCAAGGGGTTCCAACCTCCATTACCTCTAATCGTGAACCACGATTTGCATCTGATTTGTGGCAAGCGGTGCGCAAATCATTTGGCTCGCGTCCACAAACGGATGGGCAGACTGAACGCACCATCCAAACTCTTGAAGACATGCTTCGAGCATGTGTAATCGACTTTGGTAACGGCTGGGAGCGGCATCTAACTTTAGTGGAGTTTCCATATAACAAAAGTTACCACACCAGCATCCAGGCTGCTCCGTTCGAGGCATTGTACGGACGGAAGTGCTGATCACCTCTTCGTTAGGCAGAAGTTAGAAACAGCCAAATCACTGGCCCAGAACTCGTCGTAGACACAACAGAGAAGATTGCTCAGATACGACAACGAATAGCGGCAGCTCGTGACCGTCAGAAAAGCTACGCTGATAAGCGCAGGAAACCACTCGAGTTCCAGGTTGGGGATCGAGTACTACTTAAATTCTCACCTTGGGAAGGTGTAGTTCGTTTTGGTATACGAAACAAACTCAACTTGTGATACGTTGGACCTTTCGAAACCACGGAGAGAATTGGCAAGGTGGCCTACAGATTTAATCTACCCGAAGAACTCAGTGGAGTTCACAATGTATTCCAGGTGACGAATTTGAAGAAGTGTCTGTCAGATGAAACCCTCATAGTTCCTTTCAAGGAGCTCACCATCGACGATCAGTTGCGATTTGTCGAAGGACCAGTGGAAATCTTGGACCGGGAGGTCAAGATTCTCAAACGCACCAGAATACCTATTGTTCGAATTTGTTGGAACTTCCGTCGTGGCCTAGAGTTTACCTGGGAACGAGGAGACCACATAAAAAAAAACAAATATCCCCAGTTGTTCCAGATCAATGAAACCATTACTGAGGCTGAAGCTACTGCGGAATTTCGAGACGAAATTCCAAACCAACGGGGGAATGATGTGACACCCCAGGAAAAACCAGGAAACCATGCAACCTAACTAGTTTCCTCAGTAACTACGTGCTAAATTTCGGGACAAAATTTCTTTCAAGTTGGGGATGATGTGACAACCCGAATAAACGAGGTTAGCAGTACTTAATATTCCACAACCTTTGACGGGTGTCTCTACGTTTACTTGTCTTGTCTACCATGTGCACGACTAAATGTTTGTGTGAAGATAATTATTTTGCTATGCTATGCTAAATTAAGTTGGGTAACTAATTGAATTGAACTGCGAATGTAATTGATACACTTGGGTCACGAATTTGTTTAGCACACACATGTTGGGCCGCATTTGGACATCTTGGCACACACCTCTCGGTTCACACTCGAAGCCCAAACTCAGTCCTTTAAACCTGAAGCTTGGCCACCCCTTGTGGGTGTTTGTACCCGATTCAAAACAAAAGCAATAGGTGGGTTGGCGGCTCAAGTGAGTGGGCTCAAGCCCATTCCGGTTATAGCTTAATCGCCCAAACCAAACCCTTGTCTATTTAAATGCATATATATATATATATATATATATGCTTGCTTATCACACAACTCCAAAACAAAAACCCTACTGGTTCCATACTCTACTTACGGCAGGAGAAACCCCCCCCCCCCTCTCGAGACATCACCCTATTAATCAAAGATCTTGGTTAGTAAACCCATATTTATGTTAATTCCTATTTTGATTGTTCTTTACGTGATTATGGTTAGCAAAAGTGTCATAATATGCTGATTATTTCTTTAATGATGATCATACTATGAGTATATTATGTGAGATGTCTAGAAAGTGCAGCCAAGTGATAAGAGTTACTTTAGGTTGTCGGCCATTGTGCTTATATGTGCATGTGAATTGTCAGGTAACATATGATTTCTTATATGTGCAAAGTGGTAAAGTTTTGCATGGGAAATTGGATGGGATATAGTCTGCAAAGGGTTTTAGTTAATCGATGACTTAATGACTTAATGATTGTGTCTAAGGATGGAGTTCATGACATGTTCTGTTTCATTATGTGATGATTAAGGTTTAGCAAATGACTAGGTCGACGAAACAGTTGGGTGACGAAACTGCATACAACCTCCACGAAACTGGAGGGTTTCGTCACATACCTCTACACGACGAAAGTGGAGTTTCGTCGCACTTGAACCAACGAGCAGCTGTGATATTTCTTTAGAATATGGTGCATATTGTGCATGATAATAAAATACCACTTGCTACTCCCCCTGTTAATTATATCAGTGATAACTTAGGATGCTAGGGAGGTGAAGCTATTCAATGAACCGACATACATATATATATAAATGTAGTAAATCGCGACCTATGTGTGTGGATGCTTGAAATCTCGATCGAATCAAAACATGTGCAAATTATTATAAGGTTGTCAGAACAGTGAGTTAGTATTTCAAGTTGACATAGGATCATCATTATCCATCACCTTTGACTATTAATAGTTGGTATGTATTTGTGTTGAAGATTAAACTGTTAATTGCGTGTAAACATGAGATCAATATGTGAACCTGCTATGAATCGAATACATGTTAGATGACTGCTTATAGATATTAAATTAATGGATTGATTGTGTTGATTAATATGAAACTACTTGATCATGAACGATAACCAGAACTGTAACTGTTAATACGACGTAACTTCTGCATATTGACGAAACTCACAGGTCGGCGAAACTTGAGAGTTTCGTCCAAGGCAATCACGACGAAACAGTGGGAGGTTTCGTCGATGAGGAGTTTCGACGAAACTGGGGAGTTTCGTCAAAAAGGGTAAACATGCACAGTGAGCTAAGTTGTTGTTGTTGATAGATGATTTTGTAATGAAACCTTGGTATTTAACTGCTACGTGCTATATGGGGGTCACTGATTGAATACCCGCTATGATTTGTATTTATACGAGAACATTGCGAATGTGAAACTGATTTCATATCCGTGAAAACCATAGGTGTAGACTGTTTAGCGGTAAACGAGTAACTTAACAAACCTAGCAAACTAAGGTGAGTTCACACTCTTTCCAAGGCATGGGATTACCGGTGGGTTGGGAATGGGATTGAATGACTACTCGTACTTTCATCACTACTAGACTACTTACCACCGTCCTCGGATTGGGAAGGACGCCTGTGCTAAAACCTACGTACCATTGTCCTCTGATTGGGAAGGACACCAGTGTTAAAACCTACGTAAAACCTACGTACCACTGTCCTCGGATTGGGAAGGACGCCTGCGCAAAAACCTACGTATTCTCATACGTACCTCTGTCCTCGGATTGGGAAGGGCACTTACGTAAAACCTACGTAATCTCATACTTATAACTGTCATCGGATTGGGAAGGACACCTATAGATACAACTAGTCTAGTAATATACAACATGGGAAGCCCCCACTAAATATCGTAAAAAAAAAAAAGTTTGGGAGACAGGGTAAACTGGTAATTCACATGGGAAGCCCCCACCAACTATGGATATGTTTGGGAAACAGGGTAAATTGGTTAATCATATTTGCAACTATGGGGTAAACCCCACGGCAAGTAAGCCAACTAAAGACAAACTATGTTTTTGTAAACAACTTAAAACGAACACCCAACTGTGAACTCGCTCAACTTTGTTGTTGATTTGTTGTTACATGCATTGCAGGTCTTTAGGTGCATATTGACTGGAACTTGCTGTCTGGGAGGCTGGAGTGGTCATGGATCGAGATACATGGAAGCATAACACAACACAAATGGCTTTTACATGTGGTTATAAACTCTTAACGAATGAATTATGCTTCCGCTGTAAACTGTGAAATATTGTAACGTTGTAACACTTACTGTTAATCAATGAAAGTTTTATTTACATATACCTATGAGTTCAATGTGATTGATGGCTAAGATCCTGGTATGTCACACGTCTCTCGGGGGTTTTCCGCGTGTGGTATTTTGGGGGTGTGACAGGAACTATTTTTTGTTTTGGGTTAATAAGATTTTGTCACCTTTTTGTCGATATTTGTGTTGTTTGTTGATTCATAAATTTCTAAAATAGTTAATACAACCTATTAGTTGGACAAAGTGGAATATAATTAATACAATGTATTATGCAATGAAAAAAACGCAATTGAGTTTTGCATGACATAATAATAGGTTAACAATGGATCAAATATGGTCAATACTCCACGACATGTTTATGAGATGACCAAATTTGCTCCACCTTATCACTAAGAAAGTAGAGATAACTAAAATGCTTGATAACAAGTCAGATATAATGAAAATTTCTGATGCTTAAGTTGTCATCATCACTCTTGATCCTTGTATATAAGGAGCGGTCTTGTGGAGTTCATAAGCTACAACGTTGGCCAAACACTTCCACCACCATACGTAACATATGTCAAGCACGATACTGGCACGAGGCACAATCCTCGACTTCTAAGATCCTTCTTGGTCTCTTCATTTCCATCATTTGTTAAATCCTGAAAGGTAATTACATATAAATCATATTAATTTTTTATTTATTATTTATAAATATTAAAATATTCAACCCCATTAACCAATTGGTGTATTAACCAGAATAAGAATTCAGAGTGACTCCCATATATTTCATCTACTATAATAATGGGAGGCTTTGATGGTGTGCGGGGAGGAACTCCGCACAAGGCCCACGATTTCGAGTGGCATGATATTTAAAAAAAATACGATACGTATATGTTATTTTTTTAAATAGTAAACAGATACCACTTTCAATATAGGCCCATTTACAAATCATTTTTTATGGTTTAGAATTTAGCCCATATGCAATTATGTTTATTAAGCCCAATACTGATTTGATCTTTTTTAAATAATAACAAAACATAACAGAATGGCACATTTTTTCAATCTCGAACAGGGTATCTGAATTCTCATAGACGCCTCTTACTATAATGTTGGTTATATTATATGTACCTCAACAATGGATGTGTTGCACACGTATATATGCATGTTTATTATCTACGAACTCAAAAGTGCAATGGATTAAACATGAAACATCATAAATTTTTTACCCCTCTTGTTGACATTCTACCAGCCTGCGACGTCGAATTCATGTATGGCATGCTTAACGTCTGCAAGTTATCAGCATATTGTTAAGACAAGTGAAAACATGTAGCTATCAGTTGGTATTTCTGTGTGCCCTTTCAAATTGAAATGTTAAATGTTTATATGAGCCACATGGTGCCATAAGGTCATGTCAAAAGCATATATGGGCTCCATATTCCATACTTTTATCTATTGGTACACTATTAATACATCAAAAATGAGGATACGAAACTTTTCTCAAATTTTAATTAGCTTGTCTTAATAAACTATTCAAGAATCGACACTTAACATGTAATGTTATTATTTAATTAACACAAATATTCCCAAATGCTAAATTAGGGTTATGTTAGACTTGTTTTTGGTGATTCATAATACATTATTGTCAAAAAAAAAAAAAAAAATTGTTGAATCCTAAAAAATAATAAAAAAAAATCAATGTTTTCCATGTTTAAGAACCCAGCTAATTAAATTATCAAGATGGTAAACATATTAAGAACGACATGCATGCATGAAATGCTTCATATATATTTCATTGGAAAGACATTAATTGTCTAAACATATGAATATTTTAGAAGATGGGTAGAAATCAAGAAGAATGTTATGAAAAGACAACATAATAATATTTAATTAAGCAAGAATAATGTTATGAAAATACAACATAATAATAATATTTAATTAAGTAAAGTACCTCCACTTGGTTTTGAAGAAACTTTATATATCCAATGGCTTCCATTAGCACCGATGCTGTATCTGTCTGCAATTATTCCCCTTAAATCCTCAGAATCACATTTATCAACACAATACCTAAATTATTAGTTTATGTAGGGTGATGACCCATCCTTGGAGGATGATCCGTCACGTAAGCGACACGTAGATCGGGTGTGAGAATTGGGCAAAGAGGATAGAGGTAAGGAAATGAGGGATGAGCTTAAAATATATATGTATATATTGTATGTATATGTGTGTGAGAGAGGGGGAGGCCCGTCTCCAACGTTTGGATGTCGACGTTCGGGACGCCGGCGGCGGGGGAAGGGGGGGGGGGGGGGGCGGCGGGGACGAAGCGGGATGGGCTGGGGACGATCCCCACACCCTCTAGCCTTAATAATCATCTTAAACTATCTTATCATTCTATGACTTGTATGGATCAAAAAAAGCAGTTCTAATCTAATAAGATATTTTATATATTATATTTAGAGAGAGATAGAGAGAAAGAAAGGAGACAGTGGGTGGTGGTCTTCTACCCTTTTTCAGCCAAAAAAGTGTGCCTTTTTACCCTGAAAATTGAGCTCCCCATGATTCAAGTGACTGCTCAAGGTTGTCACTTCATTCATTATTTATGTTCTAATGCCTCCATTTATTGTGTATTTTTGTCTGGTTACTTTATTCAAATATCAGTTAAAACAATAAATCAAGAAACCAAAATAGGTGAAAAACATTAGGGATTAAAGGGGGGATTTTTAGTATCTGGCTCATTTTCTATGTTAAAAGGGTTTCATTACATATTTGGTATGTATATATATTAGAAAATTGGTTATCTAGTTATGTTTATCCTGTGTAAGTAAGTTTCTTTCATGTAAGGTTTTCTAGAATAAAGTATTAAGAAAATTTTGAGGTTACAAGTTAGTTGTGTGGGGCAATGCATTCTTGTAATTACAAATCACGCCCTTAGTGATCGAGTTTTAATTTACCTTTAAGTTGAATTATAAGGTTGTGAGTTAATCATAAAAAGCATTGTTCCATTTATAATATGAACAAAACTTAAGAATATCCTAGACCAAAATCAACCCTATATGTGGATGTTTGGTTGTGATTACTAATTCACAACATGATGATTGCAGATTTAAAGAAGGGAAAAAACATATATTTATAAGAGCAGAAACTAAACTGAATAATAAATTTATAAAAAGGTTGTTTATTGCAGCAGAAAGCTAGCAACTTTATGAGAGGAAGAAAGATAACATTATACCTTTCCAAAAGGTGCCACCATCTGCTGAAGAGCCAAGATTCTATCTCCTAATTTCTCCTTTCTAACCTGATTCAGCAAAACACACATAGAATGTTATTAAATAGTAGTCAATACAAAACTCACATTGGGTTTGCCATTTTAAATAAGTTAATGTAATCAAATCACCTTCAACTGAGTGCAAGAAGGGCGCATATCCAACTTTGATTTCTTTGATGGATTAGCTTTAGGAGCTGCCTTTGCATCCATACCATTGCTAGACGGCCTTTTTGCTTCTGTTGTTTCGACGATGAACGTTGGCGCTATCTTTAATAAAGGTTAAAACTTGTATCAGATTCAGTTTCAGCTTTCGCTAGACAGGTGACTTTCAAGAGGTTATGATAGGAAACCAGTGGAAGCGAGATTCAAACCTGAGACCTCTCATAGAGGGAATCAGGTACTTACCACTAAACAACCACCCCTTGAAGGTTAATGAGTTTTAACAATAAAAACCCATGACTAGAAGTTGTTCTAGATTTAAAAAAAAAAAAAGTAACAAACTGCGCCGCCATCCCTTTCTGAATAGAAAACCCTAATCTACTAAAAACAAAGCCTCGCCCCTGAGGGCTCGTCTACCTGCTATCCTTATTTAATTTGCCCTGATGATTGGAATGAAAAAAAAAGAGGATTATGTTTTTAGATGGAAAAAAGTGTTAAAGAGAAGAAAATCCACCTTGCTATGCATTTGATCAACACCATAAGACAAGCAATTGTCCTTCAAAAGGTCTCCAAGATTATGAGCATTGAATGAAGGTTGATAGTTAAAACTTCCATTGAATGTTGGATAGCCAAATGAATCTAAAGCTGGCAAGTTCATATCGAAACTACTCAAGGGTTGATTCAAATTTGAAAACTTTAAGGTTGGAAAGATCTGGCTAAATGTCCCTCTATAGCAACTATTAGTAAGATCAAAAGAGGGTATTGGATTCATAAGATGATCATTTTTTATTTGACACCCGTTTGAGAATGTTTTGAGCAACATATCTTGATTGTTAACGTTGTTGTATCTTACAAACTGATTACTATTATTATTCTTCAACATAAAATCTTCAGAGCTTATAATATCCGGGAGTTCGAAACAAGATCCAGTGACTGAGATCTCGTTCTTGATTCTTGCAAGCTGTTGCAGTTGTACAAGTTCTTGAGCAGTGAAGCTTGTATCATTCCTGCATAAGGAAGCATTTCTTAAACTTTATAAATCAGAGATAACAAAATTAGGTCAAAACCCTAGTTCAAAACCGTAATTTCATCGGCATGAAAAGAGTAATAAATGACTTACAACATGTAGTTATGGTTCCAAGAAAGCCCATAGCATGAAGAATCCATAACAAGTTGGTTGTCTTCTTCTTGTCGGTGCTTATGAAAATTTGCAGGTTCCATAACTTTATAAAATTAAAATGTGAAAAAGAATGTAGATTTTTATAAAGTTTTCCGAAAATATCTTTCACTCACTTCAAAGAGACAATGCTTTAGTTAACACCCATATACTATACATGAATACATGTAAAGATGAAGAAGGCACACAAGGACATGGATAGACATATTTGCTGCTTTTAACCATGCTTTTTCATGGTCTCTGCTGCTTTCTTTACTCTTTCAAGCTCTCTTTATAAAGCAACTCTTAAAAAGAAAGCAAACAAGACGGAGAGGAACACATACCACACACATTTATCACAAGCATATATATATATATATATATATATATAGGAGAAGATCATGCGAGAGCCACCTCTTATTGCGAGAACCGCGAGAACTAATGAACACAACCAAAAATGCCTAAAAATAGCTAAAAAACACACATTTTTTTTTAATATTTTTTATATAAAAATCGCTACTTTTCGAACAAAAAAAAAAAATTAAAATTTTTTTTTGTCCACTAAAAGTAGCGATTTGAGCATAAAAAATATAAAAAAAAAATGTAGATTTTTTTTTTATTTTTTTAGATTTTTTTTAGGTTTTTTGGGGTTTAGTTTTTAGCATTTTAGCTTGTGGGGTGGGGGGGTTAGGTTTTTGGGGGGGGGTGGTTTAGGTTTTTTTTTTTTGGGAGGGGGGGGGTAGGTTTTTTTTAGATTTTTTGGGGGGTTTAGTTTTTAGCATTTAGCTTGGGGGGGGTTAGGTTTTGGGGGGGGGGGGGGGGGTAGGTTTTTTTTAGATTTTTTGGGGGGTTTAGTTTTTAGCATTTAGCTTGGGGGGGTTAGGTTTTGGGGGGGGGGGGTTAGTTTTTTTAGGTTTTTTTTAGCTATTTTAGGTTGTGTTCACATTGGTTCTCCCTGTTCTCGCAATAAGGGTGGTTCTCGCATGAACTCCTCCCTATATATATATATATATATATATATATATATATATATATATATAGTAAGGTTAAATACCGAACACTAAGTTATTGTGAGAAAAAAAAAACTCATAAATCATTTATCTTTTTTATTAGTTTCATATATACTTTTTTAAATGTTAACCCTTACATTTGTGTATAAAACCACTAGACTAATTTGTTCATAGATTTTACATAACTTTTTGAATGTTTATTTAAACATATGTAAGTTTATACGTATGTAACTTCCTCAGATCTTACCTTAACTTTGCTATTGATGAGATTTACTAAGTATGATGACGATGATTTGGTAAATGGGTAGTTCTCTAGGTTAAAGAAATATATATATATATATATATATATATATATATATATATATATATATATATATTTGTGAATTTCATGAGAGCGGAATAAATGTGTAAGTTATATGTATGTATTCAAATTATTTTCTTATATTTTAATGCATTTTGAGGATTAATAAAATGAATGGTTTATTTTGGTATTTCTATTCTCGGAAAAAGTAATTGCGTTCTATCTAAAAACACACAACACACACATATAGAGAGATAGTCTTGGTACCATTTACAGTGAAACTCACATCCACGAACGTATAATTATAACAAACAGAATAATTAAGTACTTTTGATGATATATATAGAAATGGCCTCTCTTAATTAATTGATAAAGTTTCCTTTCCTTTTCTTGATGATATAAAAATGGCCTATTCCTACAACATGATGATTACAAATCACAGACTTTGCCTTCAATCCCAAGGCTTTCAACAAAAGTCTCTACACAAAAAACAATCAGGATATATCAACCTCCATGCCTCTCTCTCTCTCTCTCTCTCTCTCTCTCATGGTTGTCTACTTTTATATGTATGTATATGCATATGTATCAAGTTGAGTGGAGGTTTTGTGTGTGGGGCGCGAGGAGTGGGTTTCATCCCGGGTCCCTAGTACTATTCATATGTGGTCCTTCAACTGCAGCTGCAATCGATCACTTTCAATTTGTTTTGCACTTCAATACCAAATCTAATTTCAAGATTCGTGTGCACTCTTATTACAACATAAAACTTTCTTTACAAATCCGATTAAGATCGTGTTCACTTAACATGTCACGTTAGTTACACGTATCGATATGATGTTACTCTACGCCATAAAAGTTTGTGTACGCTTAGACCTTAGTCATGTCCATATGTTTTAATACAAATACTACATGTCAGGGGCGGACTTAGTATACAACGTACGGGTTCCCGGGAACCCAGTCTTTTTTTAATTTTTAGTGTAAATATATATAAGAAGCTGAAAAGGAACCCATAAGTATATTATAAAAGGAACCCATAAACATAAAAGGCCAAGGTTCCACTGGTTATAATCGCGCTTTTCTTCCTAACCCACCCGGGTTCGAATCCCGTCACATCATTTTTTTGTCCGTTTTTGTTTTTAATTTAGCTTTTAATTTTTTTTCTTTAAAGTTATAAAACATTAAAACCCATTTAGGGTTATCAGCGGCCGCACACAAACACAAACAACAAGCAGCGAACAGACACGACACAGAGTTCAAACAACATCCAGCAGCTCCGCCAGTCTGCCTCCGCCCTCCGGCTGCCTGCTCCGCCTCCGCCTCGCCTCCGCCTCCGGCTTCTCCGCCTCCGGATTCTCCGCCTCCGGCTGCTCCATCTGTTAGTTTTATATCTGTTTGTTATACATCTGTTTGTTTTAATTGATTATATCTGTTTGTATTGAATCTGTTTGGTATTGAATCTGTTTGTTTTTATTGAATCTGTTTGTTATACAGCTTTTGATGTTTTAATTGATTATATCTGTTTGTTTGTATTGATTATATCTGTTTGTTTTTATTGAATCTGTTTGTTATACAGCTTTTGATATTTTAAGTTTGTTTGTATTGATTATATCAATTTGGTAGTTAAACTTGAATTTGGGTTTTTAAACTTGAATTTGGTAGTTAATTTTGATTACATCAGTGATTAACAGGTTTTGAAATTGGGTTTTAAACTTGAATTTGGTAGTTTAATTACTAATGTTTGTAGTTTCAATCATCTATTGAGAAATTGTTCATGACAATGACAACCGGCTAATCTTTGTAGACTTTCAATGATTATTAATGTTAAATTTGTTGAAACTTGAATTTGGTTTTTAGTTTATACTTTGTTAGTTGAATTTGGCTGAGATTTTTTTGTTGAGTACTTGAAAAATCATTTTAGTTTTCTTGATGATGTTGTAGTTGGAATCGGCTCAAATAAATGCTTATTAGTTCACCATTTTATGCTTCCTTATCATGTATAGATTTTGCGTAACTCGAACTAAAATGACCATTTTTAGATGATTCGAATTCGTTCGGGAAAAGTTTATTACAAATCAATTTAGAGAAATGTGTCTTTTAGAGATGAAGATAGATAATGGGATAGGAATGCTTTGAAGCATCATAAGAAAAAAAAAAGGTGAGTTTAGTTTTAAAGCCCGACCCGACCCGACCCGAAAAAACTGACGTCGAATTGACCGAAATTCGAGCACCTGAAAAAGTGAACCCATTGAAAAAATATCCTGGATCCGCCACTGCTACATGTGGACTATATAACCGGGTTAAAACTACTAATCTGCCTGGCCATATATCGGAGCTTTGTTAGAACAGTAACAAAACTAGTTTACACACCGGATCGCTAAGTAGAGAACGAACTACTTAAAGATATGTTTTTTTAAGAATAACCCAACTTTCAAGAAGAAAACAATTCGTTTATATTATTTTACTTCTATAAACTATTTTTCATAAATCATTTTTTTTCATATAACAAGTTCCTAGTCGAGGAGTCGACCTTGGACATAGCTCCGAGCAGGATGGATTTACACGTGAGATTCTTGACCGTTAAAAAAAATCAAATATCAATAAATGATGGTGTTCAAGAACACCAAAGTCATCTTTAAAAAATGTTTTGGTGTAAAGGTTTTCAATAAATTAATTATAGTTAATAAAAAGGAAAATTAATCCAAAATGGAGAGGACAAAACATGGGCAGGGTCACGCTATAAAACGACAGGATGTTGGGGTACATTCTAATGATGCTGTCAGCGAGCTTCAAATGATGTCATCATCACATCATCATAACTTCACAATTTTTGTCTATGGAAATCAATCTTGCAATAAGATTTTTTTAACGTACAACATAATCAATATCGAGCATTTTCGGGGTATTTACTGGACAAACGGAGTACTCCGAAAGTAATCCGAGCTCACCACCATTTCCGGGTAAAACCCGATGACCCACCCGCCCGTAGGCACAACAGTGAAATTACCGGTAAAACCCGTTTGGCTCAAGGATCCAACCCAGGTTTTCCTAGGTCTTCTATCATTACCCACCAGTGCCTCACTATTCACCAAGTGAGAGTTGAACCTTCACCTCTCAAGAGAAATATAAACTTTCCACCACTTGATCTAGAGATCATTGGCAAACCTTTTTTTTACAATAACATTTAACTTTCGGTTGTAAAATATAGTCGAAATCAATCTTGCAAGAACAATTAACTTTCGGTTGTAAAATATAATCAAAATAAAATTAAGAGTAAACTGCCATTTTGGTCCCTGTGGTTTGGCCAGTTTTGCCACTTTAGTCCAAATCTCAAACTTATTACATCCAGGGCCCTGTGGTTTGCATTTTGTTGCCATTTTAGTCCAAAATCCAAAAAAAAAACCTTTTTGACTGTTGAGAGCTGCCTATTTTGTCCTTTAGTGCAGGGGTATTTTGGTCATTTATGTTTTATTATAAACTGATCATCATCATCCCCAAAAATAAACAGCTCTCTCTCTCTCTTCTCTCTCTCTCTATATATATAGCACCACCCACCACCGCCACCTCCTCCCTCTCTCTCTCTTCCCTCTCTCTAGCACCACCACCACCGCCACCACCGCCATAACCTCCTTCCATAACCACCTGTTTCCACCATCACCACCCATTCAACAAGCACTCCAGTCCGGCGGCACAACCAAACCCCCTATTTTCGATTAACGAATCCGTGACAACCGCTTTCACAAACACGAAACCTTCGTGTTTGTGTAACCCTAGTTCTCCAAATTCACCCCCAAAAACCACAGTTTTTTCAATTCTCCAATTCCAAACCCTAAATTCTCACCAGATTCTGAATATTCCAGTTTAATATCAATCATACAACCACAATTGTTTCTCTCTCTCACTAACTAATAATCACAAAAATGATTACATGTACATCAAAACCAGCGTTTAGATTCAAATAATTCAATCTAAACAGATCCAAAATGCAACGAAATCAAGAAATCCAAAAATGATTACCTACCTGAACTTCACACCGATCCTCACCTGTGAACAACCAACCTGCAATCACAATACTCCGACAACCACCTACGACCACCGTAAAACCTCAATCATCTCCGACCACCTTCATCGTCCACCTGCAAGTTTTCACTCTGTCACGACCACAAACACCACCGTTCAGATCTGAAACATAAATCGTATGTGCTCAGAGTGTGTGTTCAACAAGTCAATCGTTATTTACAGATCTGATACAACAAATCATATGATTTGTTTTCAGATCTGCGATGTGCTCATCAACGTCTGCATATCAAGATATGTTATTTTCATCTTTTTTTGCTAGAGAGAGAGAGAAGAGAGAGAGAGCTGATGTGACCAAATAAATGGAGAAAGAGAGGAGAGAGACGGGGTGAGAGGAGAGAGACGGGGTCATCGGCGGTGTTCTGACAGTGGTGGTGGTGGTGTTGGACGACGGCAGTGGCGGTGATGGTGGTGCTTGGAGAGAGAAAGAAAGAGAGAGTGATGGTGGTGTTGTCAATGATGATGATGAACATCTGCATATCAAGATGAGATGCAGATTTTTTAATGTGTTGAATAATCTGGACTAATGTATTAAATGAAAAGATAAATGACCAAAATACCCCTGCACTAAAGGACAAAATAGGCAGCTCTCAACAGTCAAAAAGGGGGTTTTTTGGATTTTGGACTAAAATGGCAACAAAATGCAAACCACAGGGCCCTGGATGTAATAAGTTTGAGATTTGGACTAAAGTGGCAAAACTGGCCAAACCACAGGGAACAAAATGGCAGTTTACTCTAAAAATGATATGTAATTTAAAATAATTGTGAATGTCAAATAAATAAAATGTTATTTAACTCCTTTTATAATCTATACTATTATAAAAAGGAGAAGTGATGTATAATATTGTAATTTTACTACAAGTACAAGTTTTGAAGCAACACTGGCGAAGTATAGTGGGTGCCCGGGGGTGCACCCGCCCACCCCAATGTTTCGGTTAGAAGTGTATAAGTTCCGGTTTTTCGTCCAAAAAAATTAAAATTATATAGGATCGTCCCCCGATTATTTTTCCTAAATTGCATATCCTAAATATTTATAAACTTTGTATATAAATGATGGGTAGTTTGGTAAATATACACTTTGTTTTATTTGGAACTATTATTATTTGACCCGACTTGAATCGAATAGCCAACCCGACCCGACCCGAAACATAACGATAGGAAAATTTTTTTGGCTCTCATCACTTTACGCCCCCTTGAAACTTTTGGTCATGCTCCGCCACTGTGAAGCAAGATATACAAGAGTGTGCAAGCCAGTACAATAGAGATCTGGATTTATTTTTAAGACGCCTTAGGGCTAAAACTGAGATTTTGCAACAGGATTGAATGCCACATTCATTGTCTGTTATAGCACCTCTTCAGTTTCTTTGTTTATGGCTATAACTGCCATGGGGTTATTATAATGGACAGTACAATTCATTTATCATCTTCCTACTCTCTCTCTATCTTATCAAATCCAAACTACGATGGTGGTGCTCCAATGGTGTGGTTGTCGGCCGTCGCGCCGGTGCTGAGATCGAGACCGTACGCAAGGGTTTGTTTTCCATTTCTTCCCCCCTTTTTCCTCATACATACACGTCGTTCTTGTTCGTTTACAGATTATTATATCTGTTTTCGATGAATTTAGTATCATCAGACGCTTCATATATGTTCAATTTGTATGGTTTTTGAGGACTTGTGTTTGTATTGAGCTAGGGTTTTGGTTTTGTTTATTTTTTGGATTTAATTTGGTTATTTACTGGTTAATTTGAAAGCAACTGGTGGC
>JARYGA010059864.1:0-101271 GCA_030545235.1 Helianthus tuberosus | reverse complement strand
GTATTTGAATTGATTGATAATTGTCATACATTTGAACTAGATTTGTGAACTGTCGAGTGATGATAAAATTTGACTTTGAAAAATAAGTTGGTGTATTTATGCCTTATCTTTCAAAAGGATTTAATTGTCCGAGGATTTATTTGGACCGGGTGTGATCCCTGTTCTCTCATTAGTATTTCAATCAAGCAATCAATTTTTCATGCAATTAAAAGTTTTCAAGTTTTAGTAGTTATGTAATTTAGCATCAAAATTGTCGGTACATTCCGACACCCTTTTTCAACAAACAAACAAATTAACCATTTTCATAGCAAGCTTCATAATTTGTGACAAACCGTTAATAATCAATCACGTCCATACGCAAACCACAAACTCTTCGTGGTTCGACCCCTTACTACCACTAGCGCATTGTTAAGGGTAATTAGGGTATATAAATATTATCTTTGACCAGGGCGCGACATTCTGATCACTGACACATGCCAAGCACGACCATGCCAAAAGGTGGCATGGTCGTGCCAAACATTCAACAGCTTAAATACGAGTCTCAAGCTCATTTGCAAGGGAGTTTGGAGCATTTTGGTGAAGTTTTCTCTTAAAAATATGGACTTGGAAGCTTGTTGGAGCCAAGTAAGTGCTTGGAAGGAGACTTAATCACTTGAAGATCCACTAAATTACCATTTTAATCTTGTCTTTTACTTGGTTAGCCCACTTATTATATTATGAAAAAAATAAGCTTTCTTGTATTTGAGTTAGCAGTTATGAGCCTTATGGGCTAAACATTTGTGTTACTTAAACTTGGTTAAAGCTAATGAATATGTGATAACATGGAAGGAGATGTGATGATTGTTCTTGTTAATTTTCATAGTGATGTTTAATCTTGTTCTTGGAGTTCATGTACATGTTTATAGTTGTTGTTATTGAATGTTTGATCATAAGTATATACATGATGTGTTGGAAAGCCCATGTAAAGATTATGATTACTGAATCTTGTTAACTTTTTAGTTTGATTCATAGCATGAAACTAGAAATGGTAATTTCCAACATGAATTCAATGATGATTTGAACATGTGTATGAATTCTTGCATTTAGATTTGGATTCTTGCATTTAGATTTGGAAAGATCATAAGGATGTTTATATGAATTCTATGGTGTGTTTTTGTGTTAGTATGATGATTTAGGCCAAAATGATTGTCTGGCATGACCATGCTTCTAGTTCATATCAAGAACATGATGAAGATATTATTTACTTAATAGCAAGTTAGGGTGATTGGTATGTTGTTCATAGTAGTTTCCCCTAATTTGTAGAGTTAGGAGTTTTGACAAACATGTAACTCGTGATTAAAGATTAACATCAACTTAGCATTTGGGATTAAGAAGAATAATTCTTAGGTGATTAAAATGTTATTTCATTTTAGTTTTCCTAAGGATCATAAAACTAGGAAACCTTTATTGGGACTTAGTTGAACATAGATTTTGCATCATCACTAGTTCTTCCCCTTTGTTGTCACATGTTCATTAGTGGATACTTAGTTTATGCAACCTTCCTTAGATATTGTTCTTTTTTAGAGTAGTTAGTAGTTTGTTATTTGCATGATAAATTAGAAAAAACGACCCGTTGTTTGAAAAGGCTTTAAAGAAGCAAAAGTTTAGTATCGAGACACCGCATACACATATTGGTATCCGGTTCTTACCGATAAACTATATTACCACCCGACGGATACACTTGCCCTTTTGTGTGTGTAGTTTAGTTCTTAGGTGAAAATCATTTTAAAACTAAATTTGTGTGAAGGAAAATTCATTTACAAAAATATATATAATTCACGCACATCACTCACCAACTTATGTTGACCCAAAAACTACATTTACACATGATGCAGCAAATCAGGTTTGATGAGAGGAGGATAAAGACACGTAGGAAATGCCTTAGTCGAATAAACGAGATATCATTTAATATTCTATGTTTTATTGAAATTACTTATATGGATTATTTGAATTATATTTATCTATGTGACCTTTTAACTTATGACATTAAATAAATATTTAAACTTTAATAGTTGCCATGAGCTGTGAATAATCATCATGCCCCGGTCACCTAATTCGATGCGGGTCGGGGTGTGACAAGGATCTGAGTTTTCACTTGTGTTTGTTCTATGACATGAATTAATGAAATGTAGATAAAGTTGAAGTAAATTATGGAAAATAGTAATGAATGCAACGGAAATTAAAGTCAAACACAAGAGTGAAAAGTTTGCATCACTGTTTTCTATTGAAATCAAATTATTACATTTGCAAAAATGATTATACAAACTCTCCCTCAGCCTAATCACTGTCTTCTGTTTGTACAATAAGGATGTAAAGTGATGAAATGGATCTCTAACAAGTGAGTTCTATTTATACTAAGTACATACATCTGTTCGCAATTAGGGCTGACATCACCCTGATAACGAAATCTAACATTCCTAACAGAAAAGATTCCACAGATGTTAGATACATGTGTTGGAATATAACAATTGTTCTAATACTTCTAACAACTGTTTGGATAAACATTGTTACATTGAAAGTGTTGTTCTTTAAACCTCTGTTGGCTTTATCCAAACATCTGTTTTGGCCAAAACAGATGTTTGGTCTTCTTTATTAGTGTTTTGTCTTCAATAGGGCTTTGGCCATGAACAGACTTTTCTTCTTCTTGAACAACAGTTTCATGTCTTCAACGGATTTTTGAAGTCTTCAAACAAATGCCCTATCAGTGTTCAAGATTCACTATCTTTGGGGAGAGCTGTAGATAATTCTTTTTTTATTTCATGATCATAGAAGCATGTTTTGGCTTTTGATATCATATGTTCTTTTGTAGGTCCAACAATCTCCCCCTACAACAGATAATGCCAAAACTCAATCTTTATTTGATCATCTTTTGTGCCTCATCAACTCCTCTCTTGTTTGGCCTTTGAATTGTAGCTTAAATTTTAAAGAAAAGTTGTATTTTGGGTCCCTTTCAAGTTCAAGACCCAGTTGGTCTTGTAGATCTTCATTATTGAGCCCAAAAGCACTGTTCATGGAGATATTTTCAACTTCTCCGTTAGCCTTGAGCAATGTCAATTCATGGTTTGTCTTATCAGACTTTTATTTTAAAATTTTAAGGCTTGATGGATTTCCTGGGCCAAAAGTTATTGCTGATGAGTTTGGTGATGAAGGTCTGCCCAAGATTTTACTAATGAGATCTTTTGGATTTGTATCTGGGTGACCATAAATGAGCTCATTCCTGATCCCTTCCTTCCTATATTCCTCTTGAAATTTTTGTATGTCTTCTATAGACGTCTCCTTTTGTCTCTTTAGATATCTTCTTACAGCTGAGGAGATGTTCTTTGCAGCTGGAAATTCTGAGGGACCAACAAGAGTCTTGTTAGGGAAATCCACTTAATCATAATTTGGTTTTTTTTTTTTTTGGGAGTGGAGGATCTTTCTCTCTTAGGATTTCAAGCTTTTTGTAGTTCTGGGTGATTGTTGATTCATCCCATTTGGCCATGGATCTAAGAGTCCCAAATATTGCAGCAACCATTTCTCCTTCATCCTCTTCAATTGCAGAGCCCTTTTATCATTAGGCCTTTTGCCTGCTTTCCAGTTGGGATGTGTAGGTTTGAGTTCTAGATTAAATTACAACTTTTCAATCTTTAGAATTTCATCTAATAAGGCTTCAGTTGACCATCTTGAGAATTGACCTTGGTTGCTTTGTATGGCTTGTTTGTCATGATATGGGTAAGATAATATTCTCTCAATATCTTTTTGAGGCCAGGATCAGTGATTGGAGCATGAGACAGTTGATTACATATGTCTTTTGCATAGTTTTCTAATACATTCACCTTCCTAAGTTCCTCAGACATGATGAATTGTATTTGTTTTTCATCCTTCCTTTGCTTTTCTCTAGAGCTATCCTTTCAGCCTGCTTCATTTTAAGCTTCAAAGATTCTTTGACACTGGTTGGCTTTGGAAAGTTTTACAGAGATGGGAAAGTGAGTTAACTAATATTAGATGTGGAGTAAAAGGATTTTATTTCTGGTGATACAACGATCAACTCTAGTGGATGTGAGAAAGTGGTTATGGAAGTTGTGATTGAAGGGATTGATATAGGTAATGAAATGGAAATGGATGTGGAAGTGATGATGAGTTAGTTAGTGGTATATGGTAGTGATGATGAGGTTTTGATGGGTGAGGTTTCAGGAGTTTCTTCATCATCATCTTAGATAATGAATTTTGCTTTTCTAGTCCTGGTTTGTGGTGTGGGTGTTTTTGTTGGTGGTGATGAGAATTGTGTTGATGGTTTTCTTTTGATGAGAAGACCAGCAGTAGCCTTTTGGGAAATAGGCTTAACTGGTTTTGGAATTGTGGTAAGTGTTGTTGTGGATGTAACATTTGTTTGCATTTTTGTAATGCCAACAGATGTTTGGCTTGAAGGAGTTGTGGTTTGTATGGTTGAACAATGGTTTTGGATGGAACAATGGTAGTAGAGATAGAGCTTTGAGGAACAAATGTTGCAACAGTTCTTCTTACTTGTTGTAACACCCCAAAAATCATGAAGTTTTATTTCGTCAGTATGTTCCTTGGGTAATGGAAAGAAATAAAATAACTAAGTCTTTTAACTTAGTTAGGATATGTAGGTTAAGTAGTAATGAATAAAGTTTTGTGACAAGAAGAAAGAATGGCAAACACGAGGGGCTAAACTTGGCAAAAAGAATGAAAGTTTTATAAAAATACCTAAGTGTGTGTAGTGTGTGTATGAGTGTTCGATTAGAGAGAGAGAGTGAGGAGGAGAAACCCATCTTCAACTCAAGAATGGCCCAATTGATCAAATTAGGATGGAGATTGGAGCTAAATCGGATGCATGAGCTTAGATTCTTAATCATCTAGACAAGATAAACATGTGGTAAGTTGTAATTTGTGATTTAGTGATCTTGTATGAAGAGGGTTTGTGATGAATCCTTGACTTTGTTGAAATTGAGCATGGATATGTGTTAGAATGATCAACTAGAGCTTCTTATATGTATGATACCAAGTAATTTGATGTTTAAAAGTGAAACCCACTTGGGTTAGTGAATGTGGCGACATGAGTGTATCACCCATGTCCAATCCTTGTTCAAAATTTGATGTATTATGTTGCATGTGATTAATTTTTGTTAGTTAGGTTGAGTATGATATGGAAATTACTTGATGTTTACTTGTATTGATGAATGAAAGCATGAAGTAGGAAGTAAAGCATGAAACACTTGTACGTTATGCATAAATTGTGGTAGGCACACCAAGTGTTTGATGAAATGCCTGGGTGAGATTAATAGATGAAATGGTATGCAAGTAATGGATGAAATTGTATAATATGGGGATATGATGTATTTGATGATAAATAAACATGAGAAATGTATTTTTAGATGGAATTCATGTATGATTTGGTTGGCCATGTTGTTTGATAAAAGTATGCATTAGAAGATTGTAGTCTATGTTGGAGTGGTATGAAGTTTATTACATGTTTAAATAATTGCTTAATCAAAATTGATAAGTAAAAGTACACTAAATGTGAAGCATAGGAGATCATTAGAAGGGGATGAAGTTAGAATGATGTTGGGTTGTTAAGCATAGGTCATGGTGTTAGTTGTTGAATTATGAGAATTACTAGAATGGACGGAATTGAATATATTTGGTGTGTGCATATAACTAGTTGATCATGTGGTTGTATGTTTGTCCTGCACCATGATTATTAAATGTAAATGGTATCATTAGTATGGTCGACTATATTAAGATGGGTACTTGTTCATATGTTAAAAGTGCGTAAGTAGGACAGTTGACTTTCTGAAAGTCAACAATATGTGAATAGCATGACTAGACTTTTGGATGCATTTATAAGGGTAGAGAGATCACATGATACAAGTAAGATCGTTTATGTGTTATACATGATGATGAATGAAATCACGTGAATTTGGAATGATATGATATGATTGTTTATGTAAGTCTTATGCATATTAGTACTTAACTAATGAAAGTCAAAGCAACCTTTGGGTTAGAAATAAATGTTAGTGTGAATGAGCATGCATAGTAACAATGTTGTGGGTATGATGACATGAAAGGGTAGGAAATCACATTAGCATGGACTCGAGCGCAGGAGGATAACGAGTTAAGATAAGGCAAGGTGGAAAATACACTTATTGGAACACTTAAGGTAAGTGAATTCCGGGCGTACCCATTAGTTTTTAAAATGTATTGTTGTATGGTAATTATTGAAAGTCATGTAAGAACGTATGAATCAATGGTAGTACTAAGGTGAGTTTTGTGGAAATGAGTCGAAAGTGGTTAAGTAAGTTGGAAAGTGCATGATAAAGATCAAACGGGTCAAATCTAGGAAGTGAGGTAAAGTAAGGTTTTTGGCCATAAAGGCATGGGGTAAAGTGTTAGAATGAATTAGGTGCTTGTAAAATATTGAGCTGTTGTATGCAAATCTGAATATAAAAGTATGTATATGCAAATATTGAGCTGTTGTTTGCAAATATGAACATAAAAGCATGTATATGCAAATATTGAGCTGTTGTATGCAAATTTGAATATACAAGTACGTATATGCAAATATTGAGCAGCTATATACTAGAGTAAACACGGGTTGTAATCTATCGAATGTAAATCAATGGATGTGTTTATACAAAGATGTAGGTTTTTAATACGTTTGAGATTATGTCTTGCTAACCGTATGGTTATTTAGAATGAAACAGGAATGCAGGCATGTAAGTGTTGGGCTTTCGAAGATGCGAGGCCCGGTGTAAAGAACAAATTTAGAAGGATATAATGATGGAGTAGTATGCATAGCTAAATCGCTATGTAGTTATTTATTGTTTATATATTCATTTAATTATGTATGACAACACCATCTACTAACATGTTGGTTATGTGTATGGTGTCCCCAGGTTAGTCAGATTATCACAATCATCATGGGAGATAAGCAGACGAGGAACGAGCTGAAGATCATGGATTGTACGAAAAAGTTGTCACGTAGTAGTAATCATTTTGTCAACATGGTTATTTAATTGAGGACGAATTTTGTATTTATTTTAAAAGAAGTAGGGTTAAAAGGTTTTCAAGTGTGTTAGAATAGTTATAAAGGAAGAAATTTTATGGCCCATATTTCCGTTGTGTTGTTTTGGGTCAACAACTTGTTTGGGTCTTTCACTTGCGTTGCAGGTTGTCATCTTGTTGGAACCTCTGTTGAAGAACCCAAGTTTTGTTCAATTCTCTGCTTTTCAAGTATTTCTTGGACTGCTAGTGCATCTCTTTTTCAATGACAGTTTCTTTGGCCTTTTTGGTAGTAGACATATTAGGCCTCTTCTGTGCTTTCTTAATCTAAGGGGGTAATTTTCTCAACCCTTCTGCATTCTCCTTTTGGCATCATTTTCTTGATACCTGGCTTCTACATTCTTGACGTGACCGTGGCTACACACGTATTTACATAATGCAGTCGCGATCAGCGAAACTTGGTTTTAATATTTATAAAAATGGTTTATACCTTAACATTAAAACACACACACAAAAAGACAAGTGTATCCCGTCATATATGTAGCAAAGTATTATAAAAGCCAGATATCGATCCATGGAACACGGGCGGAATAGAGTACTAAATCTTTTTCATTAATTTACCAGATAAAAAGATATGTGAATGGTTGTTTAACTAAAATTATCTAAAGTTATATCTTAAACATATTAGACTCTAAATAAGAAAAATAAATATTATCTTGTTTCACAAACAACCTACACATGTTATCTACATCAGATATGTCACAAAAGCACTTAATCAATTTTCCAATTGTAGGACAGCTAGTTATCGGGTCTGGATTTCTAGCATTATGATTCTTCAGAAAGTTAACGTGATGGTCACACGTTAACCACCTAAAATCATTCATTAGCGAGCTATTGATATTTATTCATGCGAATCTTTAAAGATAGGTTATTTACCAGGTCTGGATTCCTAACCTCACTTATCAAAGAAAGCAATACCGATGGTCACAATACAGCCACGAAGATAAGCATTAAAGTAGATCATACAATAAACTATTTCATCTTACATGTCTTGAACACAAATCTACTTAGACAGCAATTTCAACCAAAACTACTAAACAAAGATCATAAACCGCATCAAGAACATGTAACAGCACCATATAATTCGTTAGAACCCTTACGTGCAAGAAAGTATTCCTAAACAAAATAAGATATATCTTGTATAAAACCAATACCCTGGTCCGGTTTCATGGTGTAAACAAAGTCTACAAACAAGTGATTAATCAAGGAATTGTTAACAATCTTAACTAACCACAGATTTATTATCCAAGATAATCAAACATAATCAAGAACTCAACATCAATGAAACATCCATTATATAATCATGAAGATTTAAACAAGAAAAAGTACTAAAGATTCATACAAATAAGATTACAACATGAAGATCATTCATAAAACAAGCTCATTACTACTTTTACACAATACTACAATAAACATAACATAGAACATCAGCTCAAAACTTGAATAATGATCAGAATACATGTTTAAGAACAAGGAATCGAACCATAAACAAGAAAGGAATTGATGGGTTGGATCGGTTAAGCTTCCACTCGATCTTGAGGCTTCAATGCGGTCTGATCAGAAGAGCTTCGGAACCCAGGAATCGCCCAGAAACATGGAGAAAAACCCAATACTCTAACCAGTAGCGAATGCTGCTATTTATAGCGAAAATTTCGATCCGCATGGCCGTGCAGTTGGCCGCACGGTCGTGCACTGGCACTTGTCGGATGATGTCATTTATCCCATTCGGGTCAGACAAGTGGACTAGTGGACAAGTTGTCTCGGTCATGATATCGGCACGGTCGTGCATCTGGCCGCACGGTAGTGCGGGGTCATCAGAAATCTACTAGAATGTCATCAGATTGTTTGGTCCAGGTAGTGCACGGTCGTGCACTGTCTCGCACGGTAGTGCGTTCTGAGTAAACAACGGCACCACCTCTTGCACTGGCAGTGCTTCCGGGGTGGGAGACTTTGCACGGTCGTGCATGTGATCCGCACGGTCATGCATGTTCTGGCAGTTCACCAGAATTTTGCCAATTTTATCAGAATTGTATCAGAATTGCCCCGTTTTCACCAGATTTGTCTTTCACGCTTTGTTTAAGACCTGAAAATATAATAGTATCTGATTTTGGTACCTAAACATCGCAGTTTCGGTCAAAAATGTTTAAAACGGAAATAAATTGTGGGATAAAAACATGTATAATTTAATGTATATCAATTATACCCTTTTTGGCATCATTTTCTTGATACCTGGATTTAGGAGTAGAGCTATTGGTTTGAAGAAGATGGCCTTTGTTGGCTTTATCTTAGCTTGGGTATCTTTGTACTTGACCTCTACCATATTTTCGGTCAACTCCATATGCATGTTGTGTGTGGCATCTACAAATTGCTTTGGAAGTTGTAGGTACATTTGTGCATGAATCCACATTTCTTTTGCAATTTCTGCATTTGTGGGAGGAGTTCTTGAGTTTTAAACTAGGGTCTTTAGTATATCTTTTATCTCATCAACTGAAGAATCTATCTTGGTTACTCTCTCCGTCAATTCTTGGTATCTTAACCCATCACTTAAATTACTAGGATCATCTGGATGCCTACCAGAGGTAGTTATATTTGGTTGTGAACCAAATGCCCCTTGTTCTTGGTTATAGGGACTTCCAACTATTTTAGAGTGTACTATTGTAGACCCAACAGTTGTTGACTTCAATGAAGTCTTTGCTATGTAACCACTGTCTAACTGCGAGAGTGTGGTCCATACAATTGTAGTGGCTGCTTCACTTGAAAAACCTTCAAGTGTCACTTGTGACACAAGAGGTTTACCCTCCTCTGTTTGTGGGTTAGCAAAGAGATCTGAACTTGTACTAGTCACTTGTTAGAGTGTGCTCTCATTGATAAATGGTTGAAAGGAACTAGTTTTAGGCAAGTTAGATGCAATTGCATCAAGCAATGGTTTGATGGTGGTAAGTATGTTTATGGGTGATGGAGTGGAAATAGACGAGCTTAGGAATAAATGTTCAAGTGAATCATCTAACTCATTTTGTGGTTACCCTGTGCTTACAACACTATCCTTTTGTGAGGATATGTGGGGAGTTTGTATGGGTGGAGATGTTTGCATCTGTTGTGAGGAAGTAATAACAGATGTTAGCTACATTTGTGTTACAGCAGGCTCCGCTGGCATCTCAACCTCCAGGGTAACCCTCCTGGCTCTTTTAGATTTGAGTAAAGGGGCAGAAATGGTTTGTGTGGAAATGGCTGGTGTGTTCTCCATAGTGTTGGGTTGTACATTGTGGTCACCACAGGGTAACATCTGTGGCTTGGTTTTCGTCATCAACATTTTCATCATCAACATTTTCTTGACTTTTAACAGTTATCATGCATGTGAATGTTTCGTTTGAAAGACTTATCATTTGTAGGGCTTTTCCCTGTTCAAAAATATTTTGTGCCAAAAATTTTTAAAGATAGTAGGTTAAAAGTCTTGGATACATGAGAAAGGCTTTGGAAGTGCCTTTCTTTTTGGCTTTTACATTGCCAACCATATCCATAAACCATGTTTGGGATAGCTTATAATTTGAATTTGTCAAAATTGCATATCCCATATATTGTGTTTTTAATGGTATTTCATTAAAGGATGTTGTTTTTGTTGAGATGCATACAAGAAGGGTATGGAAGAAAAATTTCATGTGGAAATTTGGTTTAAAGATTCTTGCTCCCACCAGTTGAGCATCATACCCCCTCTCAATAAATTGATTCTGCAACTTAGTTTTTGAGAAATATTTTGTACGTGACTCGTCATTGAGAGCAAATGTGGTGGATAGTGTTTTTGGAGTTATCTGGACATCAACACCTTTCACTTTTGAGATGGTGGTAAAGGGCTTTTTATCCCTGAGTAAAAAATCGGAATTGTTCCAGAACTCATGAAGTGTATCAAGGTATATGGGTGCATCGGTGGTTATGATGGTGTAGTATTTAGATGAAGTGAGTATATTAATGATTGAGTGGAAATCGGTGTTGGTGTCAAGTTTGGCGAGATATAGAAGATAGTTGTGTGGTGATTTGAGATTGAGAGCCATGATCGATGATTGTGGATTGTGATTTGGAGTATTTTTCTCTTTGTGGAAATCTTGATTGTTAATTTTAACAGTGGTAAGTGAAAGCTATGTTAATTTGGGGGGGGGGGGGGGGGGGGGGTTATAGGGTTTATGGAACATTGATGGTGACATGGACAACGTTTACTTTTTTAAGTGACATGGCCTACCTCTGTTTATGTAAAGCAAAACTTTGTTTTCAAAAATCTGTTTACTAGAGTCCGCCCCCATTCAGAAAACCTTTTTGTGAAGTAACGAATCCTCTGTTTTGGTGAAGGTCTGTTTTAGGTTTTGAAACCTTTGTTTGTTGTGAACAGAGGTTAGGATGAATACAGTGGGTGTAACATCTTCTGACTTTGGTTAACAAATAGATGAAACAGATGTTTAAAACCACTGTTGATGTAAAAAGTGTTTTTGAAATAACAAATGTTACTTGTAAAAGGTGGTTGACTTTGATTAAATACACTTTAGCACCACTAAAATAATAAATATGTATCATTCAAAGGGTTATACTTTTGGCAACAAATGTGAAAGAATATTTAAGGGGATGAGTATTCATACATGAAAAAGGTGCGGCTGAGAATAAATTGTTAGTTGAATAATTTTTTCAAATTAGAAATTTATTTATGAATAAATAAACTTGAAGTCTTGAAAGGTTGATAATTAATTAGTAGATCAAGTGGTGGAGGGCTTGCATTTCTCTTGAGAGATGCAAGTTCGACTCCCAGTTGGTGCAGAGTGAGACACTTGTGGGCAATGATAGGAGACCCATGGAAACCTGGGTTGGATCCTTGAGTCAAACGGGTTTTACTGGTAATTTCACCGTCGTGCCTACGGACGGGTGGGTTACCGGGTTTTCCCCGGAATTGGTGGTGGACTCGGGTTACTCTCGGAGTACTTCGTTTGTCCAGTGGGTTCCCCGAGAGTGCTCGGGATTGAGTTTGTTGGTCGTTCAAAAAAAAATTAGTTGTAAGTTAGTTACAAATAATTAATTAGTTGTTAACAGTTAATAATTAACCAAAAAGATTTATTTATTTAATTATCAAATATTAGATAATTAAAATTAAATATATATAAGAGTTAAATGCCATTTTAGTCCCTGTGGTTTGGGTCATTTTGCCAGTTTAGTCCAAATGTTTCATTTTTAACCTGTGGGGTCCAAAAAGGTTTCACAGTTGCCATTTTAGTCCACTGGGTTAACTTCATCCATTTTTTCTGTTAACCAGAAGGCCATTTCGGTCATTTTATATGGCTGAATTGCCCTTTTAGTTAACAGAATTACATACAAAATGACCAAATTGGCCTTCTCGTTAACAGAAAAAATGGATGAAGTTAACCCAGTGGACTAAAATGGCAACTGTGAAACATTTTTGGACCCACAGGTTAAAAATGAAACCTTTGGACTAAACTGGCAAAATGACCTAAACCACAGGGACTAAAATGACATTTAACTCTATATATAATTATGAAGATAATTATAGATTCAAATTACTTGTGAGATGATTCTGGAATTTGAATCAAACCCTAACTTTCTCGTTAAGCAACAAAGCCTATAAACAGAGGTCTACGTTTAGTTGGAAATTACACCAAAAATTCCTTTCGTCGTCACCGCTGTCGCCGACTACCGTCAGCCACCCACCACTACCGTTGTCAAGATCGATGTGCTAGACCGATTTCATGTGGAACTAGATTTGATCGAAGGTGTTCGGGTTCTCGGGTTGTTTTGTGTTAACGAACTAGCTACCGGTAGGTGTTTCAAATTGGTTAGTTGTGTTATGCGAAAATGTATGTTTCATTTAACATCTTATGGTTGAATTATTTGTTTCTATTTGGTTTTGCATCTAGCGACTCTTGGTGGGCGATCCAAAGTCTAGTTCGGGGATCAGTTTGTATGCACACTTCCGCTCAATAAAAATCTAAAACATGTGTACCAATTTCCAACATACAGGACTATATGTCACTAGTAACGATGTTAGAAGTTATGTTTTAGGCACATAAATCCAAATTGATAGCACAACAAATATTGAATGTATTGCAATTATACTCAAAGAAACGGGTGTTTGCAGGAAAAGATATACATTACCCTATATATTAAAAATCAAAATGAATGAATAGTAAAATCACTAAACGATGAGCAAATGGTATCGGGTATCAGTATCGGTATTAAATTTACCAAATAACGTGTGTTTTCGGTACCGGTTCGGCACCGGTATTCACCGGTTTTTACCCTCAAATATCGGTGTTGTACCAGTACCGACCGGTACCGAACCGTACCGTACCAGGTATATTCGGTACATGTACCCACTTTTAGGGATTTCAGTAACGGTATTTTAGGTACCGGTTGGTACCGAGCTCATCATATCATATAGCAATGTAGCAATGCAAGTAATTGCACCGTTTAGATTACTATTCATACACACGGTAAGTAAATTGTATTTCGTTTGAATGAGATTTTATATACACAACAACTTATTTTGCTTTCTTTTTTGTCTTTTTCAGTAATGAATGAATTGTATCATTTAAAATTAACTTGAATATTTAGATTATTGATGAGCAAATCGTATCAAATCCTATAATCAAACCGGTATCGTATCAGTGCCAAATTTACTATACGAAATCATTTTCGGTACCAATTTGGTACCCACCTTTTGGTGTTTTCAGAATCGTTACTTTCGGTTCGACACCGGTCTAGCACCATACATGTATTTATTGATTTTTACCTTCAAATACCATACCGTAATGTACCGAGTATTTTCGGTGCCGGTACCTAATTTCAAGATTCTCCGGATCGGTACTTTTGGTGTCGTTACCGGGACCGAGCTCATCCAATTTTTATTGTGTTAGCACCGTAATAACTGAACTAAAAGCAACCGAATTTCCAACGTGTAAGACGTGTGGGTCCTATTATTATATATTAGGTTATTTAGAATCGTTTTTTAGGACGGAGTGACTATCTTTACCACGTCATTTTTATTTATGTTTTGATATTCGGTATTTGATTATCGTTGCTGACACGCGTTTTGCATTCATTGGGTCCTCGCCGCAACACGCGGGCGGAAAATCATCTAGTTTATTGAAATACATAATATAATTTAGGAAAAATTACAAGTTTTGTCCTTTATCTTTATAGTACTTTACAGGCGGTGTCCTTTTTTTCAAATGTTGACAGGCGGTGTCCTTTAGTAGATATTTTGTTACAAGTTTTGTCCTTTACCCCTAACCCAGTTAGATTTTTTTGTTAAATATTACCACACAGGGGCAATTTGGTCTTTTCCCCATCCCTTTCATTTCTTTCTTGTTTATATAAAACTAAAACAATTAACACACACTTTATTCCCTCTCTCTCTCTTAGGGCACACCAGATTTCTGGCCGACACCAACCACCGCCCACTCCCGCCCACTTCGACAACCAAGCAACCTCCCTCTGCCAGATTGGGAATTCAAACATCCACAGCCACACATATTTTCACAATTTCACAATTTCACACAAAGCGTTAAAATTCAGCAACCAAATTCAAATCACATACACACTTTCATCCTTACCATCATACAAATTCACCAATTCAAAACACAAAACTTATTCATACAGAACCAGATTCATTCAACTTTCAAGTTTCAACTATTCGTCAACGGTCAACGGTCAGGGGTCAACCATTGGCTTACGTAAACAACACGAAACCTGCAATCTCAATTGTAGTAAAGTTCAAGGCCCATACCGTCATGAATCTCGTAATCCTTAAGAGTGATATGATCCTTGTAGATGTTGTACCACTTCTGGATCCGGATCTTATCAGCGCGGGTTCCGGTTTGAGCTGCAACGAGTTTTTTTAAATCGCCGATTGTGTCGTCATCGTTGCACTTTACGCGGACCTTCTTCCCCAATCGATCGTTCAACACCACCTCGATCATGTTTGTTGAGAGTTTTTGTTGTAATTTGATTGGTGTGTTTGAATTTTGAAACCCTAATTCCCAATTTGGGTTGGGGTTTTAGTCGGGTGGTGAAACGGTGGGTTAATGGTGGTAGTCGTTGGCTGATGGTGGTGAGAGGTGGGAGGTGGTGGTGGTGGGATCTGAATGTTTGAGAGAGTATGTGTGGTAGGGAGAGAGTAGCAGAGAGAGAGAGAAGTAAAGAGAGAGAGGTCTAGAGAGAGAAATAGACTTTATATATAATATTAATAATAATAATAATAATAAAGGGGTAAAAAGACTAAAATACCCTTTGGTAACCAAATTTAACAAAAAAATATAACTGGGTTAGGGGTAAAGGACAAAACTTGTAACAAAATACCTACTAAAGGACACCGCCTGTCAACATTTGAAAAAAATGACACCGCCTGTAAAGTACTATAAAGATAAATGACAAAACTTGTAATTTTTCCTATAATTTATATGTAAGCAAAAGCAGACAATATGTGAGAGGCGAAAATGAGTAGAGGCATAACAATAGGGCTATAGCACACCTAGAAAAACATTAGTTTTTTAATAACCAATATGTTGACTTTATTATTTGTTATTGTTTAAGAGTTAAGACTTAAGAGTAACAAGTAGTGGATTATTGATTTTGGTAAATACTTCCGAAAAATTTTACAACAGGCCAAGGGGGCATACCCCTCGCAACCCTATACTCAGCGAGACAAAAGCAGGTTTGGGGCATCACTACACCAATATACTAGGAAACCACTACCCAATAGCCCAATACCATAACCTATAAACAAAGGTCTAACAATACACCAACAATGAGAATATAACATATGGAGAAAACACACCACACGTTGGACAAGAACAATCATTGTCTCCAGTCTCTTATCCCGTAGTGGAATCCATATTCCCAACAGTGGCGGATCTAGGATTCGCGTCAGGCGGTAACGTTTTATAAATAAGCGGTAACGGAATCGGAAAAACGTCAAATTGTTCTAAAATTTACACTAATTTTACACTACCGCCGGAATGCCAAGCCGTAGCGGACGCCACCCCTTAGTATAAAGTACATCCGCCCCTGATTCCCAACCCAGCTTGTTCTTTATGTTATTCAGGCCTGGAAGATGTGGATCATCTTTTCATCCAATGCCTGATTTCCGCTTCAGTGTGGAATAAGGTTTCTCAGCGGTGCGGTGTTGACCTTTCACATTTTTGCTCCGTCAAGGATCTGCTAGAGCATGGCAATAGGATATCGGGTTTGAGCTTGGAAAAGAAGGTCGCCCACCTGGTCATGTATTCGGTCTTATGGGCAATTTGGAAAAATAGAAATTCATGGAAATTCTCCACAAAGAAGTCATCGGCGGCGCAACTTATGGAAGATATCATCATCAACAGCTTTAGTTGGATCAAAGGGAGGGCCAAGAACACCATATAGCAGATTGGGATCGATGGAAACTATGTCCATCTATAGGTGTCTATAAAATTTAAGTTTCGGCTGTATCGGGTCATAGGTAGTCAAGTCTGTTTTTATAATTTCAGCTTTGTATGGGTTTTTGCTAGTCTCCCGTTAGCTTCTTTGATATATTTATCATGCTGTTCAAAAAAAATTAGTAATGACTATTGGTTCATTAGTCTCTTTTTTTTAACACCTAATGTTACTCTTCCCAAGCTCCTATATTACAAATATTAGTAATGAATCATTCAAATGGATTCTTGGCGAATTCACCACATATAGATACACTCGCATCCGAACCTCGGAAAACCCTCACCTAGAGCCGAAGCTCGTGAACACTCGCCCAAAGGCACGACAGTGCGCTGAGGTAAAACTCGCTCAGTTCAAGGATCGAACTAGCGATCACTGTCTACTCACCTAGTCTCCTATCATCATCAGGTGCCGCCAAAACCAAATGGTTAGGGCAGGAACCAAACCTAGGTTACTTGAAATATCAGGTCTCTCTCTTACCACTTCACCACCAACTGATTGATAATCCTTTAGTCTTTTTTATTATAATAATTCCACTACTAGATTATTTAATAGTATGTAGCTCATTAGTATTTTATTAATCTTTTATCTTGTTCTATAATTAAATTCAAGAATTGTGAATCACAAACACACTTTCACATTCAATACCTTCAAATTACTAAATATAACAAATACTAGGTTTTTTTACGTCTCGCGTTGCGATAAAACCGAGCAAATGATAATATAAAACAAACGTGATTTGAAAATAAAACATGTTATTTTGAAAGACAAACCATTAGAACGGTTTACTTTATCATTATACCGTTTTATTATACCAAATAAATACTTTATTTTGAGTACAACTTCATTTTTAACAAAACTTATAACGAAATGTCGAGGAAAAAAACCAAGCACAACTGCATACTTAAGTTTTAGAAAAAAAAGTTATAAACGTAAATTATTAAAGAAATGTCAAATTATTTGATAAATTAATATATGTTCTAAAAAATAAAAGTAAAATTATTAAAAAAATGGTAAAGGAAATAAATGGTTTTAAAAAAGGAAAAAAATAAAAATATGTTATAAAAAGTAATTATAATAGTAAACTATTAAAATATATTAAATTAAAAATTATAAAAAGTTTTATATTAATTTAAAAATAAAATTAAAATTACTATCCATCGTTAACTATATATTAGCTACAGTGTAATAATTGGACAACAATGTGAGATTAATTACAATTCTGTCACAAGGACTTTATTCACCAACAACCTCTTCACCACCTAGCCGATAAGTTTTTTTTTTTTTTTTGGTTAAATTTTAGTTTACTCCACTTAAGTTTTAATTTTTGTTAAAGTTTAGTTTATTCCCTTCAAGTTTTAATGTTTTCACCTTGTCCATCCATTTTCTAAAAACTTTTTAACCTTTCAATTTTCTAATAAATGTCTGTATAATTACGAGTTCGTCTACGTTATAGGTCACGTGAGTTAGTTCGTGTTAAAATTCATGCTTTTCTTTTACGTTTTTTTCCCGATTTTGATCATTATTGGCTAACTACGCTTCTACCACCCAACGTTGCTAGCACAATTTATGCCCCGCAACGCGGGGGCCTTATAACTAGTTCATATCATTTTAGGATTTTATTTTCTATTTTGATTTTCTTTTTATTTTATGTTTTTATTTTCTATTTTGATTTTCTTTTTAAAAATTAGTCACCCGCCATGAATTATAAAAGTAAAATAAAGAGTAAAGTCCTTTTTGAGTTCCTATGGTTTGTGCATTTTAACTATTTGAATCCAAAAACCAAACTTGTTTTGATTTGAGTCTCTGTGGTTTGTATTTTTAACCCTTTGAATCCAACCATTTTAGTCCATGATTTGGATGAGGTTTGCGTTTTGGATTCAAAAGGTTAAAAATACAAACTACAGAGACTCAAATCAAGACAAGTTTGGTTTTTGGATTCAAATAGTTAAAATAAACCACAAAGACTCAAAAAGGACTTTACTTTAAAATAAATATTGATCACAAATCAAAACCAGGCACATACCTGAATTTTAAAAAAAACCTAAGTAAAAGTTGCAAAATATATGCAAAAGAAGACGAATGAAGATAAAAAAGAACGAAAATGAAAAATGAATAAAATAGATTTATTTTCATAAAAATGAAAGACGTTTGTTTGAAGACGAAACCATCAAGATTGTTGGAGCTTTTTTTCTCTTTGTTCTTTTTATTTTTTATTTTTTAAGGTGTGAATTATTCGCGAATGTCGAGAGATCTAGCATACGTTGTTTTAATTGGGTTTGTCCTAGAGAGCCCCTCGCACAATAGATCCTCATTTTAGACCGTGTGGTATGGTGGGGCGGGGGTTTAGGGCATGGGTTGAAACGTGGAGTTCGAGCCCCCCCGCTGGTGAGTGACTTGTCCGTGGGTTATGGCGGGGCGGGGCTAGCCCGCGTGGCTTGGCAGGTTTATTAAAAAAAATTAAAAAAAAAACCAAAAATTAAAAAATACACACAACATTTAAAAAAAAGCCTAAAATTTTATTAAATTCCTAAAAATTACAAAATTCTATAAAAAAAAACCCCTAGAGCGTTAGGTAGATTTCGAAAAGGGCGAGCTTGTCGAACGGCTTCCGCTCCTTGCCCCGGAACTCGATGTTGGCCACCGCCACCCGGTCTTCGTGACTTATCTCACCGCCCGGGACGCTGTCCTAGTATGCTTTAAAACGATCGAGATTCGGTCGTAGGTCGCACCATTTGTGTTGGCACGCGTTTAAATTTTGTCTGTCGTTTCCCACGTTATGCCGGTAGCTAGCAAAAGCTTCCGGCCAGTAACGGGTCTCACCGGATTAACAGCCCTTCATTGCGTCAACGACGCTCGTGACAAGAGCTAGCTCTTCCTCATGTGTCCAAGAGGCCATTAATCAAGTGTGTGTGGGTAGCGGGTTCGATCAAGTGTGTTTGGGTTGCGGTAGCGGTGGACAGCCAGTGGGGTTGGGGGTTACATATATAGCGATGTGGACAGTTGGGTGGGTGAACCGCTTGGCTTGGCCAAATTGTTATAATTTGAATTTTAAATGTAGTCCGCTATGACCTAGCTAACAAGCGAATAGGAGCCGGCCACGTAGAACCGCTAGGCATGCCCAACGCCCGGTCTTAAACTCCCGCCCCTTGAGCCACGCCCAAACCAAGCCCACCCGGGGTGGTGGATTGGGCGTTTTCAGCCAATCCCCGCCCCATACCCCACAGCCTTAAACCCCTTAATAAGAAACCTCTATCACTAGAGCACCAGTGATGTTTTTTTTCTCGTTGTCTAGTTTGTTGTTTCAAGCTATGCACAAATCGAAACCAACATTTTGTATTAAGTAGTGGTTAGCAGTTAGACTGGAGGGTATGGAGAGCCTCATCCCCAAGGGGATGGGCCGCCACATCACTGCCACGTAGGAAAGGCTTCAAGGGGATGGACCTAGGTGGTGGAGGATGAGCCCCTTTATGTATATATATGTATGTATGTATGTATAGGTTATTGTGAGAGGAGATGAGAAGGCGGGGCGGCAAGACCGGCTGTGGGTTGCTGGGGACGACGGATGGGTCGGGAGGGGCGGTGTGGGGACCGGCGCCGGTCCTAGCCGGGCCTCAGCGGGCCCCCATACCTTCTAGTCTTAAAGTAGAAAATTATTTAGTAATGAAATTACCCTAAAGTATTTTGTTTTCTTTTGATGATTTATATCAATCATTGATATATAGGCCATTTTGTTTAGTCATTTGTTTAATGAACTTTGTCGGCTCTTTGTATTCGGAGCTAGTACACATCAAGTATTATTTTAACATAATATTGACAAGTGTTAATATTGTTTGTCGTTATCATCATGTCTTTTTTAATTTTATTAGGGTGCAGGGAGTGGGAATCAGTAAAGTGGGGCAAAGTGGTTTACCACTCGGTAAACACCACCCTTTACAAAAGTTTAGTCACCAAAGTTTAATAAATCGGTAGGATGATGCCGAGCGGTGAAGAAGTGTGTGTGTAAGGAGTGGGGTCCATGCCATCTCAAACAATCACACATTTTTTTTCAAGTTTACCACTCCAGGAAGTGTCTAACTATTGCCAACACTTTTCAGCATAGTTTAAACACTTTTGATTGAATGGCGTGACACACTCTCATTGGTTGATTTTGAAGTTTACCACTCTCAAGTGTCTAACCACTCCCTACACCCTTATGTAATACTGACAAGTGTTAAATTCAAAAATTATACAGAAACACATTTCCTATACATACATTTACCAAATGGGGGAATAGTGTCAGGCAGCTGCCTGGCACTCCCCCCATTTGACCAACCAGTTCATTATAGTATATACATTTTAAATTACGTTTTTGCCCCTGTTTAAAATTTCCGTTTTGCCCCCAGCTCAAAATAAAATTACGCTTTCGTCCCCATCTCAAAAATATGATTTTTCACTTAATTTAAAATTACGATTTTGCGTGGCACTCCCCTATTGGACCAACCAGTTTATTATTTTATATCCATTTTAAAGTTACGTTTTTGCCCCTCTTTAAAATTACGGTTATGCCCCCAGCTCAAAATAAAATTACGCTTTTGTTTCAGCTCAAAATTATGATTTTTCTCTCGATTCAAAATAAAATTGTGGTTTTGCCCTCAGCTCAGAATTACCTTTTCGCCCCCAGTTCAAAATAAAATTTTGTTTTTGCCCCCACCTAAAAATTACGATTTTGCCCTCTGTTCAAAAATGTGATTTTTCCCCGTTTAAAAAATTATGATTTCGCCCTCAATTTAAAATTACGTTTTTCCCCGGTTCAAAATAAAATTATGTTTTTTCCCCAACTCAAAATTACAGTTTGTCCTCGGTTCAAAATAAAATTGTGAATTTGCCTTCAGCTTAAAATTACGAATGTGCCCTTAGTTCAAATTTATATTACGATGTTACCCGAAGTTCAAAATTACGAAATTGCCCGTGTGCTAATTTACAATTTTGCCCCTGGTTCAATTTTACAGTACTACCATCACTTTAGCTTTTGGCAAATTACGATTTTACCTTAGTAAGAAAAATACAACTTTCCTTCAGTTAAAAGTTACAATATTGCCATTGTTTTAGGTTTTTTTTTATCAAAACTATAAAAGTGTTTTATTTTAATTGGTTGACTCGATTTAATTGTTTTTCGTGTCAATGAGCTGCCTAACACTCGCTCATTATTAGGTCATCGCCCCGCAACGCGGGCGGGGTATTAACTAGTTTGGTAATAAGGGTAAGCGGAGTGGACATCGGTTTCATACGGTAAACCAGTTTACCGAGTCGGTAAACCACCGCCAACCATTCCTTTACCGATTTTGCAAAGCTTCTTCGGGGAACCTACACCGATTCGGTGAGAGGGGGAAGGGGAGATGGTTGTGTGGTGGAGTCCATTTCTTCTCAACCAATCACACATTTTTTTTAAATAGTTTACCTAAATCCCATTAGGTAAACCACCGCCAACGTTTTTGAGCATTAGACAACTTATTTAGATGAATTGACATGACAATGTGTGATTGGGTGAATTAGGAGTTTACCTATTTAGAATAGGTAACCACTCCCTTCACCCTAAGAGTATAAGATACCCATTAAAGTCAGCATGTTCAAAAAGAATTATTTGATGAACGGGTTCTAGAAAATTCAACAAGTCGTTTAGATAATACAGGTAATAATGTTTAATAACGCCAATGATCTCTAGATCAAGTGGTGGAGGGCCTGCATTTCTTTTGAGAGATGCAGGTTCGACTCTCACTTGGTATAGAGTGAGGCATTGGTGGGCAATGATAGGAGACCCAGGGAAACCTGGGTTGGATCCTTGAGCCAAACGGGTTTTACCGGTTATTTCACCGTCGTGCCTACGGGCGGGTGGGTTACTGGGTTTTCCCCGGAATTAATGGTGGACTCGGGTTACTCTCGGAGTACTCCGTTTGTCCAGTGGGTACCCCGAGAGTGCTCGAGATTGAGTTTATTGGTCGTTCAAAAAAAATGTTTAATAACTCTCGGGCATCTTACACCAAAAAATAAAAAAAAAGCGTCGAAATGAAATGATCATTTTATCAAATAATTTTAAGGGAAAATTATCGAAATGTCACTTGACCAACCCAACTTACCAAAATGTCACCCGCCTGCGTCCATGGGCGGACTCATCCGGTATGAGAAGCGTCTGGCAGTAAACTTGAAGACTCCATGAAGGAGGAGGTTGCACGTGTCCAACAAAGGTGATGCGTCAGTGGACACATAGTCACTGACGCTTCTGAATAGTCACTGACACTTCCAAATAGTCACTGACGCTTCCGAATAGTCCACTGACATATGTAACCTCCTCATTCATGGACTCTTCAAGTTTACTGTCAGACGTTTCCCATACCGGATGAGCCCGCCCATGAACGCAGAAGGGTGACATTTTGATAAATTTGGTTGGTTAAGTGACATTTTGGTAATTTTCTCTAATTTTAATTAAGAATGATATTGAGTTATTGACTAAAATTTAAATCATAAATATGAATTTTGAGAGCCAATTAAACATTGACATGTAGTGATGTAGATAAAGTGTTCTACACATTTTTGTTCTCTATTCGTTTTTGTATATATTTTCCTTGTCTCCTTCAAACTTAACTATGTATGTTCAACTGTAATTTGTATTGGTGGAAAATGTGAGTCCATATAAGATTGTTGAATACGTTCATTTCAAGGCTTTTAGATTTATTATATAGGGGATTATGATCAAATAAAAAGGATCCTAATTGTAAGAAAGGTACAAAGGCTTCTAAAAAAATTCACCATACAAAAAAAAAAAAAAAAAAATTAAACATCCACCACCACCCAAAAACCTAAACCCCCACCCCCACTATAAGAACCCTCCAAAATATTTTGACACCCTAATATATTTTAAAATACCCTAATATGTCTTAAAATACACCTCATACGCTAAAACAGGACCCGAATACCTTCATTTTTATAAAAATTAATTAAAAACAAGAAAAATGGGGTCCTCGCGGGGCGCGTAGCCTTTGGCTACTGCCTACGCGGGTCGTGACAGCAAGAAGTCAGGGTCGCACCCAAGGCCGCCACGTGTCATCATCGTGGCAAGTCTAGCTGGTTGAATCGACGGACCTAAGCCCTACACCCCTACTACGCAGGCCGCGTAACCCGAGGAGTAACCTTACGCGGGCCACGAGAAAACGAAAATCAAGCCCTATAAATAGTAGGCATCGGGTCTTCAGAAAATTCGCTCAAAATTCTTTTCTCTCTCGAAATATTACGTAGTATAAGTAATTTTCGGGCATTATAGCCCTCTAATTAACAAAGTTCTGCCCCGATGTAAGTATTATAACCCCGTTACGTATTAGATACGCTACCAGATTGATCCAGGGTTCCGTAACGGCTGTCAGGGTTCTGCCCGACGTAGTCGTTGGAATGCCGTCTCGGGGAGAGTATAACTAATGTAAATATAAAGGGTTATTATACTAACGCGTGTGCATTGTGTAAATTATAGATAATCTCCAGGAAACCTTAGAAGAAACCTAAGTCAACAATGTGAGTAATCTCCTTTTTGTAAATTGTTTTTACAAAACCTTAAATATTTTACAATGTGATTAAGCAGTGATTGAGTTTTTGTAGTTCTTCAATTACTGTCAGTATGTTGAGGTTTTGTATACAAAATGTGGAACACGTTATCATTGGACAACGAGTTAGCCAATGTGTAATATGACCCACCAGTCAGGATTGACAATACTGAATGAGTAATTGTGTAGAATTAAACAATGTGATTGCTCTCAATACTATTAATGGATGAAACTCTTCTTGATTAAACTGGGATTCACTCACCAGTATTTCCAACTGACAAATGTTTTTAAAACGCATTTCAGGTAACAAAATGTAAAAGCCAAATTAGAAGAAAGCCAGCTGGAGTGTGACACCCCAGAAAAACCACGCAACTTAACTAGCTTCCTCAGTAACCACGTGCTAAATTTCGGGACGAAATTCTCTTAACAGGAGGAGAATGTGACAACCCTCAAAATTTCATGTATCTGTACAATTTATTTATGTTAATTAAAGTGCTTGATGACTGTGCTGAATTACTTAACTGCTTTCTGGTTACTGTGTCATACTTACATGTGCTTGTTAACATACTAGTCTTGTGCAGAAAAGTTACTAAATAGTTCTATATACTTTCCTAAATGTTGGGAATTAAAAATGTTACAAAAAGATATATATAGGACACTATATGGAATAACTTGACACCTTAACGAATCGGTATCTAACCGAACAACCGGACATTACCCGGAACACTAAATTATTATTAAAAATGTTGTTTTATTATTACCAAGCTAGTTATGATCCCCGAGCACCCTAACACCCACTAAATTATCTAGTAACTAACCAACATAACCATATACTTGGTTATGGATTACAAGGTAACCAACTAGTTCAAATTTACAATTAGGCCCCCTCCCCAAGCTAGTAAAAATCGGCCTTAGGGCCTATTTAGGAGATTTTGTGAATAAATTAATGGATATTGTCTTGTACTAAAGGGGACATTAAATCCACGGGGTAAAGACATGTTGGATGGAAGTTTATATTAACCTTAAGATCATAACACAACTTCATTTCACAAACTCAAACCCACTCTATCTCTTCTCTTCTCCCTTGGCTTCGGCCGAACTCACCACCACCATCATCACCTTCGTTCAAGCTTGTTTCATCCATTCCATTCATATACAAAGGTGTATCAAGGTGAATCACAAGGTGTGGAACTCACGGATCATCAAGGACCTTCTTCACGAGCTTTTATCCACTCATTTTCTCTAGTATTTCTTCCCTAGCATTAAAGCTAGTAGTAAGCTTCTTTGATCCTCATTTACTTCATGTTTATGGTGGTTAATAGTTATTTTATAATGAAATCTCTAGAACACTAAAAGATCATAAACAAAGTCTTGAACATAAGCTTTACATGAGATGAAATAATGCTAGAATGATGTTATTTTGAGTATGTATGATGTTACTTGGTGATTACTAGTAATATGATGATTGATCATCATATGGAACTTGTTAAAGCATGATTAAAAACATGGTTTAACAAGTTAGAGGTGATTATGTGCTTGTATGAAATAATCATCTTCTAGTCTACACATGAACTTGAAAGAAAAATGATTTTCTTGAAAAATAATAAATCAAGTGAACTAGTGATCTTGTAGATCTAAAACTTGTGAACGATTTTCAAAGAGAACCAAGTTTAAAATGATGATTTTTAGAAGAACATGGTTTTTATTAAACCAACACTATTTTAAATAACAACATAAGTGTAGAGATACTTTTAACACAAGAAGATGTTATAAGTAAACATTTTTGTAAATTATATTTACAAGTTGTGAACATCTAAAAATCCCGAGAATGAGATTTTTACAAAAGTGAACACACTTTGGAGGTAACTAAACCCACTAAACACCCCACTAAGTTACTACGCGTTTTTATGAAAAACCAAGTTCATGTTATTATGTAAAGTGCATTGTTTTTGCACTTGACTAGTGTAATGTTGTTTGGTAACTTGTTGTTGATTGATTGAATGATTTCCGAAAAGAAAATGATATGCTAATAAGCATGGATACCTCCATTTACAAAGGAAACTCTGGCGAAATTTTCTAAAATTTCAACACTTAGAAAATATTTTCTAAAACAAGTGTTACAAGTATATTTTTAGCTTTGTTTTCAAAATAAACTTCGCCAAAGGTTTTGTTACAAAATACAAAGTATCGGAGGTTGACTTTTACAAGTAAAATGGATAAATATATATTTAGAATATATATTTTATATTAGAACACTTGTGTGGATACTTGTTTATTTTGTGAGATAGTTATATTATTTTAGGGTAAAATAATGTAACTTAACAATATAACTTGACATTTGAATTGTGTGGTATGTGATAAAAGTAATGAGTAAATAAACCGTACGTAGGATACGTGTTATGCATGAGAAACTGATTGTTATCCGTACCTTATTAGGACGTGCTTGATTTCTGATTATTAAAGTAACTAATCTAACCGAGCAAACCAAGGTGAGTTCACACACTTTCTAAGGCATAGGATTCCCGGTGGTTGGGAATGGGTTAAAGAATTAAAACGAAACCTACATATCCTCCTTGGGTAGGATATGTACCGCCATCCTCCATGGGTAGGATGCCAATAATAATCCTGCGTATTCTCCTTGGGTAGAATGCGTACGTTCGTCCTCCTTGGGTAGGACAACAACCTTAAAACTTACTAAACAAAACTCTATCATTAAGTCCCTCATTTTATATCGACTTAATCGCCGATGCCAATGGCGAGCGGGTCATTAGTTAATAGCGCTATTGTCACACCCCGATATTTCAACGTTTGACCGGTGGGCCCGGTAGGGGAGTATCGTGACTTAGTTGATATCATCATAGTCAAACAACACAATATATAAATGCACAGCAGAAGCAAAAGATAATTATATTACAATCCGAATATAAAGTAATATCAAGTATTACAACGGAAAGTAAAGGATCCACAGGCGGATCTTAAAACTTAAACATTGTTCAACAGACTTTAGACGCCTAGAACTTGCAAGATTCCTTATTAACGCCTTGAGCTTCCAGCCAATTACGTTCAGTACCTGTCACTTAACCTTTTTGGAAAATACGTCAGTTTACACTGGTAAATACAATTAACTGACTCATTTTGGAAAGGAGTTTGAAAATTGATTTGAATGCACGAGGCACAAAATATCTTTTATAACCTGGGACAATTTTATTAATAAAAATCTTGTATCTGATTTACATGTTTGTCCAACATTTAGGGCCGGTGATTATACAATACAAGCCGGTCAAGATTAATCGAAACACCATAAATATAACTCACAAGAAGACATCCTTACGAGTGAGTATATCTTTTACATACGCAACAGGAGGTGTTATGCCTACACCTTGTGCTTAAGTTATGGCCATTCACTTTTTAAATGAGCCAAGGATATCCAGGACACGGTTATTAACCCCCAATGTTATTTGTTATCAATCAATACGGATTAAAACGGGATTATGCAATTTAATCATATCCGATTAAAAGGTTTCTACACCCGACCAAACGGTATTTTTATAATACCGTATCCCAAGCCCGTATAAGGGAAAATAAGTTAAAAGTATTTACCTGAGCTAAATATAAATTCAATCCCAGCCGTATATCAAATCAGCAAGTACATATAGCTTTTACTGGGCTCCTAATCTGGAACGAAGGTTTTTAATAACCTATTAGAATCCTAACGGGTCTTTAATTAAGCCTTGACTTAGACCGGTTAGTTTTCAAAAGGAAGATACGGTTCAAACGCATGATAAAGCAAATACCGGATTAGAATGTGGTTTTGACCCAACAAGCTTGTATGCTTGTTTAATATGGGTAACTTAAACACATTCTGGATTTTGAGACAAAAATGATATGGTTTGACCCGTTTCGGCTAATATATGCAAACTAGTTACATAAGCCGATCCGAACGCGAAAAGTGCGTAACGAGTAACCAACTGAATCATATACAGGTTTACTAAGTTAATATGCCTTAATTATGTTGTGATATCAGTAAGATACCTTCCATTATGCCCAAAACGAGTTTAATCTCAATTTAAGCCCCGTAGGGGTATTTTGGTCATTTTAAAGATTATAAAGGAGGTTAATTGAAATTCTGAGATTCGGGTCCGAATACATCAGTAAAATAACTTATTTTATTAGGTCATATCAGTTGGTAATAGGTCTTATATGACAAAATGGTTTTAAACCCAAACTATGCGTTTAATACGCTTAAAAAGCCATTTTAAGCGATTTCCGGGTTATATAGGAAATCTGAGTTTTCTGATCAGGTTATAAAGTTCAAAATACTTTATTTATTATATAAAATCAGTAGCAATTGGATTGGTGTCAAAATATTATGTAGAACTCATTTTATGACCGAAAAGGGTATAATCGGTATTTACCGAATCAAGGCCATAACCTTAGGTTATGAGCAGGTTAAAAATAATTAAAAATCTTTAAAAATCCCAAAATATTATATTACATCAGTGGATAAAAGTTTTGGTGTCAAAAATTGGGTTTAGATAGGCTTTATGCTAATTGCGCCGTTTAATTACTAAAAGGCGTTATAATTACGCTAATGAGCATAACTCCTAATCTAGACCTCCAACTGATGTGAAATTTTAGGGACATGTTTATAAATCAGTAATAAAGATTATTGTCCTTTCATATTTCTAAAATTCTCGTTTTATGGTCAAAAGGGCATTATGGTCAACATTAAGCATTTAACAGAAACGTGTAAACGAATCGGACAATCAACGATCCAACCATAGAGGGTTATACTATCATGTAACCTGGTCCTAAGGAAGCTCTAAGGCATTTCCAAACCATAATAAATCGGTTCAGAACTAAAGTCAAAGCAAAAATCAAAGTTTTGCGACTTTCGGTTCCGAACCGGGTCTAAACAGAAAATTGTCGGGTCGAACATGCTTAGACATGTTCTTACATTAATTACTAAGTTATAAGAGTAATAAAACAGGTTGCAAAGCTTCTACATTGTTAATTATGTTTTAAATCGCAAATTAGGATCCTGTTGACTTTTTATAAACAACTTTGACCCGACATTTGATCTAGTTAGAACGGGAATCAGAGGGTGCCCTTTTAAGGGTTTATTGCCCACATGATTACCAACTTATAACTACTCTTAATTCGACTAATCACTGGACCATTAATGATTAATCGCTAAGTCAACCGTTAATTACGACGGTTTGACTTTTAAGCTAAAACTAAGTAAAAACCAAACTAAGAAAGGTTAAGCATACTTACAGAAATCCTATGCACTATTAGGGATGCTTAGGGTCTGCTCTTATGCTCCAGGAAGCTCCCCAAATGTAGATGGAATGAGTGCTCACAATGTTGCAACTATGAGGGCCTTTTATAGTGTTCTTGATCCATTTTAATGATGACAACTAAGTCTAAGGGGTGATCCAGATCATTAACAAGTGCCCCTAAGTCCTAGGAACTATTAGGGGTCGCCCATGTATGTGAAAAATCGTTTTTAAGTCGGTTGCAACGTTTAAAACAGCCAACTTTCTGCATCTGGGCATCCTTTACGGACCGTAAGGGTGGACCTTTACGGTCCGTAAGCCATTCATCAGGGCAATTCTTTCTTTTTCAGGTTTGCATCCTTGGCTCTTGGTCCTTCGAAAGGTCAATCCACCTTTATTCTTTGCATTTTGAGCCCCTCTAATTGACTTATAAGGGCTTCAAGTCTTATACCCACTTTGTTAAGTCCTTGGTTATCACCCGAAAAATCATAATTTTCAACGTTGACGCTTTAACCCCTCTTATACGAATTTTATCATAACTTTCTCATACGATCGAAACTTGGTGAAATTTTTATCGCTTATTCTCGTGAGTATAATTAATCGTTACAAAGCTTTGGGTTCGCTAAAAGGTCACTCAGAGGTATACTTTAAACATGTCGACACATTTAACCCCTGTAGTTTGTAATCTCTCACTTTCTTTCGCAATTAGTTTCGTATGATCCATGAATCATTCGTTTAAGGGTATAAACATTATGTAGGGTTATTGTAAAGTATATTTATCCATTGTTGACATTTTGAACCCATACATTCACATACTTTCCTTGTTTGTCAATTTTAGTCCCTCTAGAGTATTCTTTTACACGTTTAAAGTTTATGACACGTGTCAATACTTTATTGGACATGAATTTTCGAGGTGTTACAGCTATTAGGTTTAACAAACCTCACACCGTGCCAGTCGGACAGGCGTGTATTAATGGACTATGGCAAACTGTCAATGATGATAGACATTGACGTAGGGCACAACTTACTTTCGTTAGTAGTCGATATGGTAACGGTCTAGTGGTTCACATGGGGAAGCCCCCACTGATTATGGATATGGTTTGGGTAACAAAGAAGGAACTGATTAATCATATTTTCAACTATGGGGTAACCCCCACGGCAAGTAAGCCAGCAAAAGGCAAGCCATGTTTTCGGAAACAACTTAAACTAAACAACCAAACGTGAACTCACTCAACTTTGTTGTTGACTCGTTGTTACATGCCTTACAGGTCGTTAGATGCTTATGGAGCTTGCATGAGGAGGAGGTCGTTGTGGGATATGGACTGTTATGTCCCGTGCTAAACATTTAATCCTTATGAACTTATTAAACTTACGTTTTGGACTTTAAACTTATGAACTATGGAACTTATGTTTTGGACTTACGTTTTATGCTTCCGATGTCAACTTAGAGTTGGTTACTTCCTTTTGGTCACCAATTGTATTGTGGTTGGTTTTATTTACTTAATTACGTTGTTCAATATGATTGGTGGCTCGATCCTGGTCATGTCACGCCTCCAAGCGGTGATACTCCGCATGGTGGATTTTGGGGGTGTGACATGGAGAGCACTGGCGGCTTGGAAAAATGTGGCTATAAAAGTTACCTAAACGACGATGTTTTAAATAAAATAGAGTGTATCCCTATAAATATGTTGTAATAAGAAACTTGGGTTTTACCCATGTGATTATTAATATAAAATATGGTGGTTTTACTCTGATAAATATTTCCTAACTACGGTCCTAATGAAATTTCCGATGCCAAAATGATAAACAATGATACCAGCAAAACTGGTCTCGCGGTCGCCCGTTCCCGGGACAGATAGGGGGCGGGGGTTGCGACACCCACCCACCCCCTCCCCCATCACCCACCCCCCAAAAAAATAGTTTTTTTGCCGAGCGGGTGAGGGGTGGGGGTTTAGGTTTTTGGGTGGTGGTGGGGGTGGATGTTTAGTTTTATTTTAGGTTTTTGGGGGGTGGTGGGGGGGGGGGGGGGGGGGGGAGGGGTTAGGTTTTTGGGTAGTGGTGGGGTGGGTGTTTAGGTTTTGAGTGGTGATGTAGTGGGTTTAATTTTAGGTTATTAGACACTTGTCACTCTATAAATACTTCTTACACTTCTTACAATTAGGAGCTTTTGTAGAATAACTTGACCCATTATATAGGTTTATCTACAAATATCACATAACTCAATAACGCTTCACGATTTTATGAGTTGTTATCAACAATCACAAACAAACTTCAAAGCACCATCACATACATACATACATAAAATAAAATTTGATATGTTACATGAGTCATACAAAGCAACATATACTTATAAATAGACACTATAAAATAACTAGGATGATGTTGTGGTAACTTGTTTCTTTTCATATATCAAACTTTTTGCTATGGAAATCAACCACTCGCCTCAAAAGGATTCTTAAATGATGAAACTACAACCAGAGAATTTTATGATTTAATTATTTGTTCACTTTTAAGTTTTAAGGTCTGTATTTTCACAGCAACACCCGACAGGGTATATCACGAACCTATAAAATTATTATTATTATTATTCTTAAGAATCTTAAGAAATGTACTCAACATTGCCATTCACAAATTCCTATTTTCCAATAATACAAATTACAGTTTTAACGTACATCTAAATACGAAGAATAAAAACTGGCAAAACGAGACTAGAGAGTAAAAATATGGAGAAGAAAAAGAAAGAAAATAAATTTGTTTATTGCAACATACAAACAAATTAGAAAGTTTTCATAGGCTCCTCGCCGTCTAAAAAATAAATTAATTTCATATATACCTATACAAACTTGAACATTTTCATATATATACTCAATCAAAATTATAAATATCATATATGCCCTAACAAAGTTGTTAAAATATAAAAATACTCGATTTATTAAAAACAATCTAATAAATGATCAATTTACCCTTATTTTTTTAACTTCAAGTTTTCATATATGTTCATCTTTTAACTTTATATTTTTATACAACACATTTTTAGCTTAAATTTATTTTTAATCATTATTATTTTTTATTTTTATCCATAAACAATAAGCATTCTCTATATATTATATTTAAGCTAAATAAATTAAGCTAGAAATGAGTAAATATAATATTTGAATTTAAAGTCAAATATGAGATTTCAAAGTTTTAGAAAAATAAGGGTGAAACTGTCATTTATTAAACTGTATTTAATGAATTGGGTATACATGATATTTCAACTGTTTTGTAAGGGTATATATGATATTTATTATTTTGCATGATATATAATATTTTGTAAGTTTATCTACATATATAAAATTGCCAAAAAAAAAAATAGTGGAAGAGCCAATAAGCTGTTTTATCCACATGTCTAGTAAGTCAACATTTAGGTTCTTAAAGTTTGTAATCGATTTTCAATTTTGGTATATGGTTGGTCAACACGTTGATCATTGTAATTTTCCATTGTTATTTGTTAAAGCTATATTTGTTATGATATTATAATACATAACTTTAGTATCATGTAATCGGTCTTGTTTGGTTGGCTGACCTCGATTTTGAGGGTGGTTTGTGAATGAATTTAACCTTTTAAAAATATGTAACTTTAGTTTCTTTACTTTTTTTACTTAAAAGATAAATATAGTTGTTCGAATTACTAAATTTAGGGCTACATTGAGTTTTAACCATGATTTTTGTATTGACTTGGTTGAACATGAAAAGAGGTCTCTTCACTAATTTGGTGTATATCCGTTGGACCAAGTGATTATGATTGACCCGGGTAGGCGTTAGATTGCTTGGTGTGAGTGTTGCTAGTTGCGGATGCGATGCTCAAATGGCAGTTGTGACAATCTGGACGAGGGACGACTGAGTCACTGTTCGTCAGTGTGAGAACGAAAAAATGGGTGTTAGAAAAAAAAAACGAAACATTCACTCATTTAGGAACAATGTTTTAAGTGATGAGCAAAGGAAAGTTGACCGAGAATATGAGAAACAGATAAGCGAGTTCGATGTCCATGATCCGTTATTAGAAGCTAAGAAGCTCAGATCCACAACCTTACTTGCACATTTCTTCATTAATTCAAAATTATCTTTTTATTGTAAACCTTTTGGCTGTGGACTACGCTTGTTACCATCAGGATGTCCCTTTGGGGACCTATTTAAATTTCTCGACCTATTTCATTTTCCTTTGATTTATTGAAATTTGTATGGGAACTTGAAACTTAGGCGAGAGTAGATTTGATAGAGAAGCAAGTGAAGAAGTCGAGCAATACAGTAGTGTATTTGAAGAAGACAAAAATAGATTTGAATGATAGATTTTTGAAGTATTGAGTTTTCAACTTTTCATCATGTGACTACTCCCCAACGAAATACTTTGTTGATATTATTTAAAGGAATATTGGATTTTAATAATTTCAACCATGGTTGTAAAAGTCTCGCCTAGGCTCCGAGTACTCCCCGATTATTCGCTACAAGGTAGGTTGCCGAGGCACGAGTACTCTTCTCCCAGGCCAATTACTCACCGAGTAATCTCCGCCTAAGCCGAGTACTTCCCGAGTACTCCCGAATCCGACTAGGGAACGCCTAGAGACTTTTGCAACCATGATATCAACTATTCGTCATTTGCTGTCAACAGTCCCAATTTCAAAAATAACCACTGTCAGTCCCAACTATTAACATATTGGCCTCCAAATGGACTCTGACTAACAGAACCCTAATGCCATTAGTCTTCGGTCGTCGGAAAAACGTTTTTGGCCGTAAAACTTATTTTTGGCTGGAAAACTCAACATTTTCGTCCCAAACCTCTTTGTAACTTTATTACGGACCTTTAGTAACCTTTTTCTAGTAAAAGCCCCAATTATTGAAGTCGCTGGAAAACTTTTTTTTTTTTTGCCGGAAAACTCATTTTTTCGCCGAAAAACTTTTTTTTGGCCGGAAAACTCAACTATTTGGCCGGAAAACTTAACAACTTCGTCCCAAACCTCTTTGTAACCTTAGATCGGATCTTTAGAAACCTTTTTTCTGGCCAAAAACGGTTTTTGGGCGACGGAGACTAACGACGTTAGAGTTCTATTAGTCAGGGTCTATTGGTGGCCAATATGTCAATAGTTGAGACTTCTAGTGGTTATTTTTAAAGTTGAGACTGTTGGCGGCCAATAGCGAATAGTTAAGATTATTAAAATTTAATATTCCTTATTCAAATGACTCGTCAATTTTGTTTCTGTTTATTTTCTATATGTTTTCATTTTTTACTTTTAGTTATTTATAAGTTCATTTTTAAAACGGTCAATAAGAGTCAATTTTAAGAAATCAAATCTTGATAATTAAAAAAACAGCCATTAACCCCACGTATACAAACACAAATACATAAGAAAACCACATGACATAAAAACACAAATACAAGCATTAATATCTAGCTCCAATAGTTGATAATGTCCCATCACAACCCATATAACACCTTACAACATAAAAAGCCTAATAACCCCACAAACCCATAAAAAACTACAACCCCACAAAACATCAACCCTTTCATCATCATGTCATGATCCATTAGTACCCAAACACATTATCAGCAGAAGCCATGATAGGTTGTTGATTAAAACACATCATGTTCCATGGATTCTCAAACAAATCAAACTCAAACAACCCATCTGTACCACCACTCATGCATTGAGTGGTGGTTGTACAATTGGCATTCATCTTCATTGAATTCAAGATCTCATTCAGGGACTCTAGCCTCTGGCTAAGTTCACTCACTTGAGCCCTCAAAACAGAGTTCTCCGCTTCGATTTCGACGAATCGCTGTGTCGTAACGTTGATTGTGGCCCGGATCTGATCATTATCGTTCTTGATCTTGTTCGATTCAGCCGTTAGATCCGTGGCGTGCTTTTGTTTCCTCAACCGTGATCTGCGTGCAGATTCACGGTTGGATTCCATCCTCTTCCTCTTCTTCTCGTCCATCAAGCCGTCATTCGGTAGTGAATCTATGAAAAAAAATTCACCCAGACCATAAATACTGTACTAAATGAACAAACAAACATACCCAGTAATATCCTACTAATATAGTAGGGTTTAGGGAGTACTACTCCCTCCAAACACGCATAGCTATAGGTTTCTGATTTGATCTGATGCATTAGTGCTGTTATTATCACAACAAAAAAATTACCTTACTATAAACAAAGCAAGCGTTGAGTTCTAATCGGATATAATACAGTATTAGTGCTGGTATGATCGCAACAATTAATTATCATACTATATAATAAAACAAAATTAGCAAGCACCCATAGCTATTAGCAATCAATCTTAACTTAGTAGTTTTGATGGGATACGGTGCATTAGTGCTGGTATGATTGCAACAAAAAATTAGTACCTCTGCTTCGGCCACCATCAGATCCGGATGAATTTCCGCATGAAGAAGCCATGGGTTATGGGGATTAAAACAAACTAATATATAAAAAAGCTTGAAGAAAGAACAAGAAGGAAGAACTAACAGACAGGATCAAGACGGAAGTCGGAGTTAACCTCCGAGAAAACGTAAAACCAGTAGAGAAAGACGACAGAAAAGGATTGAACAAGATGGATCCGGCGGATTAGTGAGGAATTGATCATAAACCCGGATCGGAGGATTTCACAGAGAACAGAAGGCATGAATCTCTAACAGCCCATACATCAAGTTTCCGGCGTGAAGATCGGGAAGTATCAGACACCGGAAATAAGAAACTGGAATTAAAAATAAGAGAGAAAAGAGAGTAGGAAAGGGTTTGTAAATGGTGGGAGGAGGGTGATTATATAGAAGAAAAAAGAATTGGTGGAATAAAAAGGTGGGACTGGTGATTGTGGGATGGGGACGAAGGTGAAAACAGTAGGTAACAGAAACTGGTGACAAAAACAAAAAGTTGAAAGTGAATCACATGAAATCAACGTGCCACCACCTTGATTTCTTCACCCACTTTTTTTTTTTTTTTTTCACCCACTTATGTTTCAATTATGTTATTTATTTTATTTTATATTCTATTTTCATTGCTAAATAAAACCCATAATAAATCAAAGAATCAAATATAAAGTTTATTTTGGCTAGAAACGATAGAAAACAATAGGATTATAACATGTGACAAATTTAAAATAAAAGGGAAGGGTATTTTAGTTAGACTGCGGGGTATGGGGCGGGGGTTTGGGCGTGGGTTGGCTGAAACGCCCAAGCCACCACCCCGGGTGGGCATGGGTTTGGGCGTGGCCCCTTTGGCGTGGGATTCAGCCCGGGCGTGGGGCGGGCTAGTAAGTGACATGGCATGCTCTAAATGGCCAAACCAAATTCATGCCCCCCAACCCAAGCCCCCAACCCAAGCCCCATCATACCCCATGGGCGTGGGTTTTGGTGGTGGGTTTTTTCCTATTCCACGTGTCAACATATGCCCCAACCCAAGCCCCCCATACCCCGCAGTCTTAATCGTATCCTTTCTTCTTCCTTCTTCTTCTCCCCAGTAACTTCAAAATCCCCCATTTTCAAAACCCACCATCTTCAACCATTTCTTCATTTTCTATCTCAATAATCACTACATTATAGTGCGATTTTCTTCACAAATCAATGTTTCAAACACCCGATCAACGTGTTCTTTAGCCTTTTTAAAGAAACTCAGTTTAATTTCATACAATATCTCATTTTTTTCCTGTGATTTTGAAGCAAATCACTCGATTCGTTCGATTCGATCGCCGATAAGTGTTTCTAACATTCAAAATTCATCAATCGTTGAAGATATCTGAAGAAATCGGCTTCGATCTATGTAATAAATTTTGAATTGCATTTTTAAGATCTGGGTTTTTGAATTGAGTCATTGCGTTTTACGATCTTGGTGGGGTCCGGGAGCAGGGTCCAATGGGCAGAGCCCCTTGCTGGGGTCGAATTTTTTTTTGGATTAAATTGCTTTAATAAAAATGCATCAGAAAATTTAATTTTTCTGAAATTGCCTCATTTCGAAGACAAAAATTCGTAAACAGTTTTTGATTTCTTACTCCCTGGTTCAGACAATTCACAAACAGTTTTATGTGTCCATTGCGTTTTAGAAATAACACAGTTTTATGTGTTTTCTGACCATTGCCTTTTAGAAAAACACATTTTGAAGTGTTTTTAGTCCATTGCGTTTTAGGTAAACACATTTTTATGTGTTTTCAGTCCATTGCGTTTTAGAAAATATAATTTCTTTTGTGTTTTTAGGACATTGCATTTTAGAAAAAAAAAACATTTTTAAGTGTTTTCTAGCCATTGCGTTTTAGATAAACACATTTTGAAGTGTTTTTAGTCCATTGCGTTCTAGGTAAAACATATTTTTATGTTTTTTCAGTTCATTGCGTTTTAGAAAATACATTTTTTTGTGTGTTTTTAGGCCATTGCATTTTAGGAAAAATACATTTTTAAGTGTTTTCTAGCCATTGCGTTTTAGATAAACACATTTTGAAGTGTTTTTAGTCCATTGCGTTTTAGGTAAAACACATTTTTATGTTTTTCAGTCCATTGCGTTTTTGAAAGTACACTTTCTTTTATGTTTTTAGGCCATTGCGTTTTAGAAATAAGAAATTTTTAAATGTTTTCTAGACATTACGTTTTAGAAAAACACATTTTGAAGTGTTTTTAGTCCATTGCGTTTTAGGTAAACACATTTTTATGTGTTTTCAGTCAATTGCGTTTTAGAAAGTACATTTTCTTTTGTGTTTTTAGGCCATTGCGTTTTAGAAATAAGACATTTTTAAGTGTTTTCTGGCCATTGTGTTTTACAAATAATACATTTCTTTGTGTTTTTGGTGCATTGCGTTTAAAAAAAAAGTTATTTTTTACGTTTTTTGTCTATTGCGTTTTACGCAACTGGGTTTCTTTCCATTGCATTTTACGCAACTAGGTTTTCGAAATTTTTTTCGAAAATATAGCAATAGTATACTCGTTTTTTTGTGCAATATTTATAAAGAAATAATGTTGTATGAAAAAGTTATTAACGTTTAAAAAATTAGGGGGGGGGGGGGAATTGGAAGAGAGAGAAACTATTGTCTTGAATTGACTAGAATGCCCTTACACAAACCCACGCGTCTCTTTTCTTCCCTTCAATTTCTCTCATTTAATCTTAGCCTTTGATTAAATCAATTGATGGTCAAGATTACTTTCTAGCCTTACTAGCCAAATAAACTTCCTATTATATCCTAACCTAATAAATCAAGGATCAATATTGATTTTGGATCAGTAACCATTTTGAATAACATTGAGATCATGCGTAGTGTGGGGTTATGCAGTTGTGATGGATCTTATAGCGCCTCACAGCGTCGGGAAACACCGACCCCCGACGTTATGGCTTGTGAAATTTCTTCCCCCCGATAGTGATAACCAGGCCGGTCTGAAGGGTGTGAGGGATGGGTGACGGCTCAGGGCCCAAACCCATCGGGGGCCCAGTTTTTTTTTTGTTTTTTTATTATTTTTACACTGTTAAGTTAGAATATATACGTAATGAATCAGAAAAAATCCATCTTGAAGCACTTGGTTTGGTGGTTTGAAAGTCACTTTAATAATAAGAAGACACGGGTTCTAATCCTGGCGTCATCAGTTTTGTTTTTCTTTTTGTTTCGCATTAAATGATTGATGTTGATTCAAATGACATTAATTCATTTTCATATATATATATATATATATATATATATATATACACTTATATATTATAAAGCATTTCCCAAGGATACCAACAAAATTTAACTAATTACAATGTTTTATGCTTTTGGTACAACAACTTAATGAAGTTGATAAAATGGCAAAATAGTCTTTATACATTAATATTAAAAAACATATAATTATTAAATTAAATGAAAAATTAAAAATCATTGAATAACATCTAAATTATTATATCCCGCCCCCTAGCCCAACCGGCAATTCCCATGTGGTTTGGGTTGGGCCGGCTTCCTCTTCGGAGGTCGCCGGTTCGACTCCCGGGAGGTGCAAACGGGGGGTGGGACGTCCCAATGATGGATCGTATCCTACCGAGGCATGGTGCGGTCTTGAGGGCAACCCGGTTTTACCCATCTGTTACCCCAGCGAGTCTCTCGTGTGGGGGCAGTATGGTTTCCGGGCGGAAGTCAGCTTGCGCGGCGGCCGGGGCCCGATCGAACATCGCGTCCGAGAGTGCGGGGCTGACGGGGGATTGTCTTCGACATGAACCCGGTGACCAATAGGTCCAGTACATAGAAAGTCACCTTCCAAAAAAAAAAAACATCTAAATTATTATAAACCCTTCAACTTCGTGACGAAGACAAAATCAAAGACTCCATTTTTGTAACCGGCATGTATTAATCTTATAATTAATGACTTGAATTAATTAATAATTGTTAGTAACCAGATCATTTTGAGGTTATAAAAGAGATGGATGTCACCGGTTTCACACACAAGTTCAATTCTGATCAGGAGCACAATGGTCGCAGCCGCACACCTTCGCTGCCGCACACCTTCGCTAGCGTGAAGAAAAAACCACTACCACCATGACGCCAACGCCTTCCTTGCGTTCTGTTCTGAGTTACATCCCAACCGAGCACCATAAATCTCCCCGTACTGCGGCGCCCTTTGGAGTTCTAACCGCCGCCACCGTTGAACTCCCACCCTGATTTCGATCACGTTAAATAGGGACGGATTTAGACATGTTTCAGGGGTTGCCCGGGCTACCCCTCAACCTCCAGCCGACCAAGTTTCATGTTCACCGGAATATCCCATACATAGAGCTTTCTTGAATTTTGACTCTTGAAGATGTCTCTGTGTCTCTGATAGTGTATAAAGTGAAGAAAGAAAGAAATTTAGCAGCAGCCCCTGAGTTTTTCTATCCTGTTGGCGAGAAGAAGCTCTGCACTTGAGTGTGGAAAACAGGGAAGAAGATAGAGTGTATAATATTTAATGTATTTATTTATCATCCGTTTAAGGTTAAAAATTATTTACGAGTCTTAGCTTTTAATTTTTTTATGTTTACACATTATATGATACAATTATTATGTATTTTTTAATCAAATTTTCTTTCGACTCAATAGAAAAATGCATTATCAGTTAAACAAAAAAATATTATGTTTTTTTTACACTATTATTACTTTTTCTTTCATTTTGGATATATTACTTCTAACTTTAAACCATTTCCAAAATTATCATTTAGGAATAAGTTTGAATAAGTTTATCCAAATACTTTATAAATTTTTCAAAGATTTTAAAAGTTATGGTTTCGCCACCGTCCATGAGCAATACCAGGATACCCTAGATCCAAAAAATTTTAGGATATCCCTAAACTTTTCTTCTAAATCCGCCACTGACGTCAAAGGTAATACACCGTTAATAAATTTAAGAAAGTTAATGTGTGATGTGCTCTAAGGTGAGGGAGTTGGCTGATCGTTTAATGATCTCGTAAAGGCTCGAGCAAAGGTACTGGATCCGGCATGGGAGAAATTGGAAAGTTTGACCTTTTCAAATTTTTCTATGTAACTTTCTGTATTGTATGGTTGGCTCTGTTGTGTCTATGGGGTTGGTCTTTTCACTTTTCTTTCCTTGTCACTTAATTTTTGGCTTAGCCTTTAATAAAATCACTTTTCCAAAAAAATTGATAGTATTAGTGATGATGATGATCAAGAAGATGATTGGTATAGACATGAATTTATACGGTTTGAACAGCAACACGAGTTGTTAATATTATGAATACTTGATATTTCTACTTAATGTTGATATTTCTTCTTTCAGTGAAATCATAATAAAAATCTTATTTATTAAAACTTATATTGTAAATACTTGATATTTCTACTTGATGTACCACAACAAAGAATTATTAGACATACATGTTCGTTGTAAAACACAAAAAAGACTGGTTTAATAGAATATTGTATTAGGCATACCTGATTTTATTGTTGTAATATTGTTCCCCTAAAATCATCAACCAAAGTGACAAGAAAAAGAAACTCATTAAACACGAAGATAAAGATGGAAGTTAAAGATGGGAGCAGGGAGAGAATGGAGCCATTGAATTAGGAAGTTGTAAGTACAGTGCAAGGTATGAAGCAGAAAGGGTTTGGTTAGAATTGTATAAAGTTGGTCATTTGGGTTTTGGTTGGGTTTCTTTTAGCGGCATCCAATCACTTGGTTAGTAGTAGGCTGTTTTTTTTAGAGCCATTTTGAGTATAACAATTTCATGATTTTGGATTTAAACGCTTAATTCTAGACCTTAATACCCACATTTCATGTATATGGTTCTAGACCCACATCAAGTAATCTTTAATTCATCCAAACTATGATTCTACTCATTGCTTGTTGGTTTTCTAATATAAAAAAATGAGTCTTGTGCAAATGTATGGATGCATTGATGCCATAATAATTCATCATAAAAAAGGCTCTTGCACTACCTTTTTCAGTTTTTGGGTATTATTCTGGTTGGCATTTCATCAAACATATATAGAACGAACTTATCTGTTCATCTTCTACACTATTTGTTACAATTTCAATACCTAATTCTTCATTACAGTCTCAACTATTCAAGCTGCCGGAACCGAGATGTGTGTAGTTGCTAAAACTGCTGGAAAACACACTGACGGTAGGTTTCGTAGTAACTACTTGTAAGTTTCATAGGCGATATGGGTTGCACGGGGCAATTCGGTTCGATTCGGTTCGGTTCAACAACTTATGCACACCCTTAAAATCACCAACCCTAGCACTCCCTTGTCATGTTTTACTTAATAGTGCATTTTCAGCCTAAATTTCCGTTGTTAAGGCTATAAGTAGTCTGCCAAAAAAATGTGACACTAGGGTGAGCTAGCATTCATATCCTTATCCTATTTTGCTAAACTTATTACCATTTCTAGCGTATATTATCGACTCCGCCGCAACGCGCGGGTTTCCCATTATTATATATATAAAACTTATATTTAAGGGGCTCGTATTTTCTGTTCGCACAGGACCTAAAGATTTTCGAACATTTTCGGAGACGACCCTGATGATAACGAGGTGACGGTGGATGAATGTGAGTTGGTAATGTGTTTTGTGAGGTATATGGTATTAACCACTACACCCAAATATTATGTAGAGTTATGTGATGTTATGTGGGTTACCATTATACATGGATTTAGAAATATAAAGTTTAGTCACTATGTTATATATTACACTCCATTGCTACTATATATTAAATAATTAGCACTATGTAACGACTTGTGTTTGACACACACTCCATAGTCTAAGTAAGATAATTTTATGAATTGGCACGAATATATAAAATGAGCAATATGAAATGGCTTGTGTTTGACATACACTCCATAGTTTAAGTAAGATAATTATATGAATTGGCACTAATATATAAAATGAGCAATATGAAATGCTTGTTGATGACGGGGTAGCTCAAATCTCAATAATATGACTAAAACACATAACAGCCTAAAAGTTTAAATGGTTAAAAGGTTCAAAACCCGCGAGTTATAGTGAGCAGCAAAAAGAACAAGCAATGATAACCCACCAACTCTCCTCTCAGCCGCATTAATGATAACCCACTAACTCTCCTCTCAGCTGCAAAAATGGCATGTGCAAAAGAGAACACCCTTTTACCCGCAGGTCCGAAGCCTTCAACCCTTAAATGGGAAGTCCCCTACTGCAGCTGAGGTTCACTAGTCAAAGGTTTCCTCTTTGAGAAGACCTTTCCTCTATAAATGACAAACCTTGTCATTCATGCAGGACATTCCGATCAGTTCAGATATTCCTTGATCTCTGATCTTTCTTCCTCTCCCTCGAGAACTTGCTTCATGCATGTTTCTCTTCTTCACTTCAAATAATACAACTTCGCCAACACAAACATCCGAGGCTGAATCTCTTTTAGTCAAGGATTCCAAGTGAACAACATCAAAAACTAGTGAACCTCCTTCTACGTCTAGCAAACGTAAGGGGACCCCACGACCTGCGTTTGGCAAACTTCAACCCTCGAAGCCTTTTGCCTAATGGTCTCGTATTTGTTGTAACAACAAGTTGGCGCCCACTGTGGGGCTACGCCGCTTATTTTTCTCAAAAAGACCAGTAGTGTAGCTCCATTCTCTCTGAAATCATCATGTCTGAAGGAGAATCTCCGGGAGAGGTAAATCAAATTCCACGTACCTCTACTCCCAGCACTAGCCAAACTCCTGTGGCTGTACCTACTTCGTTTTCGACTCCGGGAAGCACTCCAACAGGAGCAACATACCCCGAGTTCCTCTCCTTCCAGACACCGACCCCGTCACGTGAGGGAGTCCCATCTCCCAATGTCGGTGCATCAAACACTCCAACACACATCGACCTCACACCGGTAGGGGTTGCGAACAATTTCCTACAGTTAAGGTCTCTCCTTAACCAATACGTGAATAGGGAAAGGGATAAAGGGGGTAAGAATTAGGCTTGACTATGATGAACCAGAGCCATCATTGTCACTAGGGCCACCTATTCTTCCTTTCACAAGCTCACCGCCTGCCGTGTCCAGAAATAAAGCTGGTCCTAGCTATCCTCCTCCTAATCCCTGTCCGTATACATTTACAGGGCCGGATCCAACATCGTTTCCTTTATTTTCTTCTCAACCAGTGGCAACTGGTGCACCATTGGGGCACGAATTAACTTTGGATCAGTTGTTACAATCTTCTATCGCAAGTCTTCCACCTCCAATAAGTACCATGTGGGAACAGGCCTTATCCGTCCTCCCCTTGGCATGAAGTGCCGTCATGAGTGCTCCTATGGGGGTAAACTATACAGCTGCACCTGAAAGCCCTCAAGGCTTTGATTATAATTTCTCAAATGCATTGTTTTGTACATTTCTTTCTTATAGGGTCGAGTAAATGCTTTTAATCAATAAAGGCTTTTTATTCACTCTACATTACATTTGTTTACCCAATAACATTTCAACATTTGTTTAAACATTACATTTAGTTATACATGAACATTTTTACATTGGTGGTTTGTTTGGGTAAGTGATTTAAGTAACGAGACGTGTGTAATATGATAAAAGCATGGTGGATACGCCGCTGGTACTTCCTAGATGGTGGCCCAAATGATTGCAAGCATCCCTTGGCAGCACTTCATCAATCAGGTGATGGCCACCCAAGGGAATGCTAACAATAACCTAGGTACAAGAGCAGAAGAAGATTTGGCCAAACCATACAAACCAAGCAATTTGTCATGTTTTTCTCAGCAAATTGCTGATTACAATTTCCAAACCAGGATAAAAATGCCTTCTCACATACGAACAAACGACGGAACGAAAGATCCAGAAGATCACCTCTAAATCTTCACCGGGGCAGCAAGGATAGAGAAATGGTCCAACGCTGAATGTTGCTTGATGTTCATGCAAACCCTCGTAGGATCCGCTCGAATCTGGTTCAATGACTTGCCAGCCCGAAACATTCGAAACTTCGATGACTTAAGCAAGGGATTCTTGGCCAATTTCTCACAACAAAGGAGGTATGTGAAGGATGCCACTGTGATCTTCCAAATTAAACAAAAGGATGATGAAAACCTCAGGGATTTTATCAAGAGGTACAAAAAAGAAGGTTTGACGTATGTGTGGGCCGATGAGAAGATGAGGGTTGCAGGCTTCATGAATGTAATCACCTCTAAGTATCTCACCAGGGACTTTAACAAGTGTCTGCCCAAAACCTTAGAAGAAGCCCTTGAAAGGGCTGAAGCTCACATCAGGGGAGAAGAGGCGGTTGACATCAAGGAGCAAAGAAAGAGTGGTCCCAGCTGGAGAAACAACAGCCCAACCGAAAAAGGAGCAACTATGGCTCTTATGATATACGATCCCGAAGCTCAGACCCTCGAAGGTCTGAAGGTCGGAACCCTTTAACCAGAGACAAGGCTGTAAACTTCACAGCCTTGACCAAAACTCCTCAGGAAATACTTGCCACCGAAGAAGTTAAGCATAACTTCCAACTACCAAGACCCTTGCCCAAAAGCAAAAGAAATGAAAATTCTACTCAGTTCTATGAATTCCATGAAGAAAAAGGCCATCACACTAATGATTGCTTCCAACTCAAAAAGAGAATTGAGAAAGCCGTCAAATCTGGAGAACTTGCTCACCCTGTTAAGGGAGTGAAAGATAAAATGGGTGATGAAAAAACAAGGAAGTAAACTGTCACACCCCAACCAATGGCGGAAACATCGGGGCGCGACACTGAGCGAAACAGATTGTCCAAGAGAAATCCATAACAACTAAAATTACCAGATATTTTAACATCATGTCCCATACCACAATATATCAGATAAAAATAGTTAATACAAACATTGTTTTCTCAAAGACAGATAAAAGACTGTTCCGACAACTCAGATTTTATGATGTTTGTTTCTAGACTCCATCCTAACTTGATTCCCACAAAAGCAAGTAAGCACAAGCATCCTAAACACCTGTCACATACGTTAAAATAGAGGTCAATACACATAGTGTAAAGGTGAGCATACAAGTTTAATAGTATAACATTAGCGAAAGCGAGTTTACGCATAACCAACATGTAACATGTATAATGTGAAGCAAGTAAGTTATCGACAATGAAATATGCACAGACGTGACTGCGAGTTGTAGAATGCGCAACACATATCACCACTGCGACATGTGAGAAAAGCCCTTAACAACCCCTGTCCACGACAGGTGCTGAGTCCAAACTATAGTACTATCGTTGCTAAGGTGTCAGGCAACAATCACTGTGTAAACATAACATACAAGCATTCATCGAGTAACACGTATAACATGCAGTAACGGTTAGCGCATTAAAAGTGTTTGCGTTGTGTGATCGATGTGGTTTGATATAGATAACGTATGTAACACCCAAAAGTGCTTAAAGCAAAAAGGGATCGAGTATACTCACAGATAGCGTTTAATAACTAAAGACCGTCTTGGATTGAAGGGAGCGCTGGAGTGTTAGCCTGATTACAGAACGATAGCATAAGCGATAAGTGGTGCGTTAAACTGTGCGAAGGGATGGAGTAACGAAGTGTCATCTGAACGGATGACAATCCGACCGGATGGTTATCCGGTCGTATGGCCATTCGGTCGGTTTTCCATTCGCTTGGGATGGATGTGTTTGTGTATGATGTGACTTTGAAGTTTTCGTTGTAGCATTTTGAAAACGGAGAAGTATCTCTACCCTTCAGGTTGTTCGATCGAACGGTCGTCCGGTCGGATGGCCGTTCGGTCGGATGGTGATCCATCCAAGTGAGACATCTTAGAGAATAAGTTCACAGCAGGATTGTCATTCGATCGGATGGTCTTCCGATCGGATGAGAATCCGTTAGAAACTGATGATCTTTGAAAATAGATAAAAAGTTTAAGTGTTGAAGACCAAGTGCAATCCGATCGGATGGCAATCCGATCGGATGGCAATCCATTCAATGACCTGATCGTTTTGAAAACTTGAATGTTTTGTTTAGTTTGAAAAGTATGTGGTTTGATCGAGACGGTATGACACGCGTTTAAACAATGGGAACTCCGTCAAGACCGAGTCATCCGATCGAAGTGGGAATCACCCCAGCCTGATCAGCTAACCGTTCGTGGCGTTTGTTCATGTATAACCCGGAATCGGTTGTCTCTTTGATAGGAATCAGATCTCGAACCGACACTTCACTAGGAAACGAGTAGAAGGCCTGAATGAGTTCCGATTCCATCGGTTTTGAGCGCATTGAGTGTAAAAGAGTTAAAAGAAAGTTATGAAACCATCTTTCAATCCTTCTACCCATGAAAAGGTTTAGATTTATGCGAAAACAGTGTTGAATCATGTTGAGATCCTTTAGATCTGAGTTGTTCTTGGTGGAATGAGGCCAAATCTTGAAGTTCATAAGAACCCCATGATGACATCACTCTAGAACACCTCAAATTGGGCAGATTTCATGGTTAAAAGTGAAGATTCAAAGGTGAAAGTGATGAAGAATTGTGTGTGGATGATAGATGTACAAAGTTTGGATTGAAAACTTACAAGAATCGTGAGAAATCGAGAGAAAAGAGGGCTAGAAGTGCTGGTCGGATGAGAGAGCTGTCACATCACTATTTGTGAAGTGACATGTGCTATTTATAGGATTCCAAAAGAGGAAAGGGTGGTGCAGTGTGCGGATCAGATGGCAACCCGATCGGATGGCCATCCGATCGGATGGTCATCCGCACGGATGATCATTCGATCGAATGGTCATTCAATCGAAGGGCTGCCGCGAGTTGGTTTTCGTGTTTTCGTTTCGTGCGTTGAGCGTTGCGATGCGTTTTGATTAAGCGATGCGATGGTATTACCCATTAGTTACACAAATAACCTAACTACTAAATAACGCAAATATAATCCTTGAATCTCAAGTTTGCGATGAGATTGCGTTGCGATATAGTTGCGATTGCGTATGCGATTAGTCACCTCAACATAAACATAACATGCACAAGTAACACATAATAGCACACACACGTAAAACAATATCCATAACCTATACTTCGAGTTGTGATGCGATAGCGATGCGATTTGCGATAAGTCGATTAGCGATTAAACTACGATTAAATAGCGATTTATTAACAAGTACTCCACATAATACAACTAAAGCAAATTAAAATAGAGTTTCGATTACAAGTCAAGAAGTACAATTAGTAGTTAAGCAAGGAGTGACAGATCGCAATTAGCAATCTTTTCTTCCTTTGACTTTGACTTGTACTTTGACTTCCAAAAGTTGGGTTGTTAGATAAACATGGTGAATGTTGTTGAAGAAACCCCCACTAAGGGACAACGCTTAGAAGCTTGGGAGCTTCAGTGCTTGTGCTTCCCACCACCACAAAAGGGACTTCATTCGAACCCTTTAGTAGTTGAAGCCATCGTGGGAACATTGAAAACGAGCAAAGCATACATTAACACGGGTGCAGCAACAGAGATAGTGTTGGAAAAATATTTCAACCAACTCAGCGACCAGGAGCGTTCAAGGCTTCAGCCAGCCGAGTCATCCATCAAAGGCATTGCTGACATCCCCATCAAGCCTTTAGGCCAGCTGACACTTGCCGTTTGTTTCAAGGAGGGTGAAATGGAAAGAATCGAGCCACTCACCTTCATTGTAATCAGCATGCCCTCAACCTACGACGTTATCATAGGGAGACCAGGCCAAAGTGAGTTCAGTATGGCTGTCTCTATTGGCCAAGGCATTGTCAAGTTCCCCACCAAGAGAGGAATTGCAACCCTTCAACCAACCTAGGAAGCCTTCGTGGTTGAAGGGGAAAGCTCAGGAAAAAATGAAAATGAAGAACAAGGTTGGGCCATTAATCCTAAGTATCCCGAATAAAGGATAAGGATAAACACCAATCTCACTCAAGAAACCCTCTCATATCTCAAAAAGTTGCTGACCCACAACATGGACATCTTTGCATGGTGTCCTGATGATATGACCGGCATCCCTCGGGATGTTGTGGAACACGAGCTCAAAATCCCACCAAACGTGAAACCCGTCGTTCAACAAAAAAGAAGCCTCGCCTCTGATTGAAGCTTAGCTGCATGCAAAGAGGTTGAAGGGTTGGTGCAGGCTGGCATACTCCGAGTGGTCAAGTACCACTCTTGGATAGCCAACCCTGTTATGGTTAAGAATCCTGATGGATCAAGGAGAATGTGCATTGATTTCAAAGACTTGAACAAGGCCTGTCCAAAGGATTGCTATACTTTGCCCGAAATTGATCTAAAAGTAGACTCGCTCACAGGCTTCCCATTCAAGTGCTTCCTCGATGCCTATAAAGGCTACCACTAAATTCAAATGAAAAAGGAAGATGAGGAAAAGATAGCTTTTTATACCGACAAAGGTATTATTTTGCTACAAAAAAATGCCTTTTGGCCTAAAAAACGCAGGGGCAACATATCAACGATTGGTGGACAAAGCGTTTGTGGAACAGATAGGTAAAAACATGGAAGCCTATGTGGATGAATTGGTAATCAAAAGCAAGACAGAGGGTCAAATGCTTGACGATATTCAGGAAACATTCCGAAACCTCAGGAAGATAAACATGAAGTTAAATCCCGCGAAATGTTCATTCGGTTTTGAAGAAAGCAAGTTCTTAGGACATATTGTAGGCAAACAAAGCATAAAAGCCAACCCCAACAAGGTCAAAGCTATCCTGGATACAAAATTCCCATGGAGTAAAAATGAGGTTGAAAGCTTAAACGGTAAACTGCCAGCCTTGAAGCGTTTTACCTCCAAGTTGGCAGAAAAGTCCCTTCCTTTATTCAAAACCCTTCAAGGGTGTACAAACAAAAGGGACTTTAGGTGGACAGAGGAAGCATAAGAAGCTTTCAACCAAATGAAACAGCACCTGGCTTCATTACCAGACATCGCCGCTCCTAAAACTGGGGAACTGATCTCTGTCTACCTATCAGTCGCTGAGGAAGCAATCAGTGCAGTCCTGACCATCGAAAGAAACAAGGCTCAGGTACCTGTCTACTTCTTTAGTAAAACCTTAAAGTTAGCAGACACAAAGTATCCCCCACTGGAAAAACTGACTCTCGCACTAGTAAAAACAGCCAGAAGGCTTCAAAGGTACTTTCAAGCACATCCCATACAAGTGGTTACGGACCAACCAATCAAAAAATGTGCTTGAAAAACCCGAAAATTCTGGACGTTTAGCCAAATGGGCTGTGGAACTTGGCGAACACAATATCACCTATGTTCCAAGAAAAGCTGTGAAAGCACAAATCTTGGCTGATTTCATTTTAAAAAATACCCAATGTAACGATAATAGAAGTCAATACAGCTTCCACTGAACCCTCTGACCCCCACACTTGGAAGCTCTTTACCGACGGAGCTTCCAGCGTTGAAGAGTCAAAAGCAGGGATAGTTCTAATTGACCCTAATGAATTGGAACTCACGTATGCTATTCGGCTTGAATTTCAGACTATAAATAACGAAGTCGAGTACGAAGCATTGATTGCGGGTCTCAAACTTGCAAGAGAAATGGGTGTCAAAAAGCTTCAAGTCTTCATAGACTCGTTGCTTATTTCAAACCAAGTAAGCAACAACTACATGACCAAAGAACCAAACATGAAGAAGTACTGTGAAAAGGCAAAGGAGCTTATGAGTGCATTCGAAACATGCACAATCAAACAAGTCCCAAGATCGCAAAACAAAAAAGCTGATGCACTAAGCAAACTCGCTTCATTGACCTTTGCTCATCTCACCAAAAAGGTATTAGTTGAAGTGTTGAAACAATCATCAATTCAAGAGCTCGAGGTACAGGATGTCATCACCGACGAAGGCCCGAATTGGATGACCCCTTTGATCAAATTCCTCACAAATGGTGAGCTACCAAGTGATCAAGTAGAAGCCGAAAGGGTTCGAATAAAGTCAAGACAATACGTAGTGTAGGAAAACATCCTTTATAAAAAGGGATACCATGCACCGTTGCTTCGCTGTGTGGGCCCGGAACAAAGTCAGTAATTGATCAAGGAAGTTCATGAGGGAATTTGTGGAGCTCATTTCGGCCCAAGATCAGTGGCCTCAAAATTGATGGACCTCGGGTATTTTTTGCCCACAATGCACCGAGATGCAAACTAGCAGCTGATAAAATGTGAAGCTTGTCAAATACTTGCCCCTGTGCCAAAAAGCCCAAAGCATGACTTGGTACCCATCTCATCTGCATGGCCATTCCACAAATGGGGAATGGATATTGTTGGCCCATTTCCTCCGGCTAAAGGAGGAGTCAAATTCCTTCTGGTAGCTGCAGACTACTTCACTAAATGGTCGAAGGTGAAACCATTGGCAAGGATAACATGGAAGCAAATCATCGACTTCGTATGGGAAAGTATCATTTGCCGGGTTAGGCTGCTAGGAGTGTTGATCACAGACAACGAAAAACAATTTGCTGAAAAACCTTTCAGCTCATGGTGCAGAGAGTTTCGAATAACATAAGTATTCAGCTCAGTGGCCTACCCTCAATCCAACGGCCAGGTTGAAAGAACAAATCGAAGCATTGTGGAAGGCATTAAAACACGATTGGGAAAGCATGATACCAATTGGATTGAAGAACTCCCAAACGTGTTATGGGCAATCAGGACCACCGAAAAAACAAGCCACAAGAAAACACCTTATAGCTTGGTGTTCGGATCTGAAGCTGTAATCCCAGCAGAGATAGGAGTTACAACAAAAAGAACGTTCAACATTGATCTAGAAGCAAACGAGCAGGAGACGATGTTGAACTTGGAACTCCTAGAAGAAGCACGGGATCAAACGGCTATCCAAGAAGCAAGATACAAACAAAAGATGGAATCTTACTACAATGCCCTAGTGAAACATGAACGATTCAAGCCTGGTGACCTTGTCCTCAGAAACAACAAGGCAAGCAAGAAGGAAAGCCAGGGAAAACTCGGTCCCAAATGGGAAGGGCCATATGCCATCCTCGAAGCTCACAAGGGAGGATCCTACAAGTTAGCTGACTCAAATGGCAAAAAGCTTCCCAGACATTGGAACGGAAAAAACCTTAAAAGGTTCCACGTCTAGAAACATATGTTAGAAAAAAGTTAGCAAAGTGTTGATTTTGTTCCCTTGTAATCTACACACTTTGATGAATGAACAATGAGGTTCTTGTTAAAACTTCTCTTTCTAATGCTATAATCAGATTGAGAAACTAGCAAGAAACTCCATGACAAGGGTCATGTAAGGGGATGAGCTCCCAGGCCACATCGCTCAATAGGTTCAAGGGTTGAACGGACCTATATAAGGGGTGAGTTCCTATATCAATACAACTCCATGAGACTTAGAAATTTTTCAACAAACTTGTCTCATAGACGGGTCTGAACAACCTTCACCAAATGTTCCTTAAGCCTTAGAAAATTTCTCAAAAAAAACAAAGTCTCATAAACAGGCTTATGAACCAAAATCAAATTGAATAAAAATGATAAATAGCATAAGTGTTATGCCTTCTTGTTAAAAATACCAAGGCTAAGTGACTGCAGCACTGAACCCTTCAAGGTATAAGTAGCATAAGGAAAACACGCCACCAACAAAGACAATTAAGCAAACAAAAACACAAGGGAAGGAACAAAACAACAATACAATACACAAGCAAAAGTTAAATGAAACCTAGGTATAAAAGCACTAAGAGACACACCATGCCATCAACATCAAACATTACCGGGAAGCCTCGAAGCCTTTGGGCTACAAGCTGCTTAAACAATCCCCTTAGAAGATGCATAACACAAAACTAACACAACACAAGTGTTAGAAAGTTAAAACATAGCATAAAGGGCCTTAAGGGCCATAAAACCTACATAATTGTTCAACAAAGCCTTCAAGGCTCCAACCATCACAGGAACCTAAACGGTTCCCTCCAAAGAGACAAGTTTAAAACATACAAAACATAGAACTGCTTTAAGTGCTAAGATAGCTACGAATAGGCTGTTCAAACATCAGAAGAAGGCTTTGAAGCCCCGGTACCATCACCTTTGCCCTTCTTAGTTTTCTTCGCCTTCTTGGTCTTAGGGCCACCATCCTACAACTGCCGTTCAAGGCTTGCTTCTTTGGAGACATCCACATCCTCTGAGAAGGTTTCTTCACTATCACCTGAACGGGAACGCTTCTTGGACAAGGAATCAAGCACTTCAGAGCAAACTTTCTCATTAAGCCCAACTGGTTTCAATTCTTGTAACACGGAAAGGGGTTTACCGAAGCAAGAAGAAACTTCATTTACAGAAGGATAGGTTAGCCTTTCCATTTTGTGAACAGACTCCTTGAAAATTTCAGAAGCTCTAGGGTGAAACAAAGGAGATTGTTCTAAAGCCTGACCCGACTCATGCAGTTTAAAACCAGCAACCAAACCCAAGTGCTTCCCATAGTTCAACAATTTCATGTAAAATCCCCGAGGGCAGAGTTAAACTCATTAGAATGAAGGAGATAAGTGACACCCTGTTGAAAGCCTTGCTTGATAAGCCACTGGTTATCACCAGTATCTTGAACCACAGAAGCCTTCAAGCCTTCATTCTCCTCTACAAAGGCTTTCTTCTGAACATCCAAGGCTTCCCTATCAGCCTTCAGCTTCAACTTATCTGCCTCCATCTTCTTCTTCAAATCCCCAATCTCAATATCATGCCTACGGGTCAGCTCACCAACCTTTTTAACCCAAGCTTCCCCCTTTAAAAGAAAAGCTATCAATATCCTTCTTCATGGCTGCCATAGAAGCCTTCATCTTTTCCTTCTTCTTTGAAAATTCCTCATACTCCTGCATCCCCTTACGAAAACGAGTAACACCTTCAGCCACTATGGGAGAAAGGTTGCAGGAGCTCAAGATCAACCTCGAAAGCATGGTATCACCCTCCATCTCCGATTTGGAACCTCAAACACCGGGGGGAGCAAAGTTGGCCAACACATCAGTACAAACGTTGGCATCTTTGAAACCATCCCCAACTTTAACACCCCAATTCGGGACATATATCTCATCTTCACTCAAACCCTCCACATCCTTCACCGACGAACCTTGAACAAGAGTCACCATAGCCTTCTTGCCTGCAGACTTTTTCTAACCAAGAACAACCAAATTCTTCTCTTTTTTAGCACCAGCACTAGGACCTTGATCCCCAGAAACCACGATATCATCACTCAAATCCACATGATCAAAAGAAGTGGATTGAGGAGCACTTTTCAACATACGTCGAGCAGAGCGACGGGTCAAAGTCTTAGGAGGAGTAGTCTTGGTAAAACCCTTCACATTTGGAACACTCACATACTCTACATCCTCAAATATGACTTCAGAGCCTCTAACAACAGCATCATCACCCGCTGCAGCCCCAACATCCGTAAATGCCACATCCGACGTATCATCACTTTTGACAAAATGTCACAGCCCCCGAACCCACCCCGGGAGCGGGAGCCGCGAGCCAGTCAGATGGTATCGGTGTTTATTAATTTGGCAGTGGAAAGTTTCATCAGGACCGTAGTTAGGAAATATTTTTATCAGAGTTAAACACCAAAACGTTTAAAATAGATAAATGGGATCAAACTTGAGTTTTTCAGATAATACATTTATAATAACAAGTGGGACAAAACCCAATTTTTCATTTGTAATATATTTATAGGGATAAACCCTAATTATTAAAAACAATTCTCCTTTTTATTTAGGTAACTTTTATAGCCACTTTTCTAAGCCTTCAGTGCTCTCCAGCTGGCTTTTATTGGCTTCAGACTAAGTTACCTGAAACGCGTTTTAAAACATTTTATCAGCAAGAAATACAGGTGAGTGCATCTCAGTTTAATCAAAACAGTTTTATCACTTTACAGCATTGGGGGTAACCCGCAATTACATTTGCTTAATCTAATCAATTACTCAATCAGTACTGTCAACCCGACTTGTGGGTCATATTACTCATTGGCTAACTCTTTGACCAAAGGTAATGTCTTACAAATTTTGTATACAAAACCCCAACATACCGGCAACAATGGTAGACTTACAAATACTCAATTACTGTTAAGTATATTTTGAAACAATTGAGGTTTTGGTAAAACATTTTGACTCATAAAAATATATTTTTCAAAAAGGTGACAAAAAGAAGATGTACTCACATTTGTAGATTTAGGTATTCCTACAGGCTTCCTGATAATATTATAGTTTCCTGATAATATAGTTCTTGGTTAATTTAAACAATGCACATGTGTTAGTAAAATAACCCAAATTGCATTCACCGTACAACTCGAGACAGAACTCCAATGAATGAGTCAGGCAAGGCCTTGACATGCATTACGGAGTTCTAAATCAATCGGGTGTAACACGAGACAGAAGTCCAACGACTGAGTCAGACAGAGCTAACATGCGTTACGGAAATCCTAAATCGATCGTGTAGGGTAATAGCAGAGTTATAGTACTTACAACGAGGCAGAGCTTCGCTTGTTAGGGGGTATTTGGCTATAGTTTTAGCCTATAGACGTTTGAGAGAGAAATAAGAGAAAATGAACAAGTCGAAATGTTGTCTTCTGCTCCTTTTATAGCTGATCGGGCAGTCTATCGTGTCCTGCGACGGACTCCTCTTCATCTTTCACGCCCCGCGAGAGCCCCAGAGGCGGCGATAGGGTTGCTGAGTCAGGAGGTAGTGTCGACACGTGTCTTGACACATGGCATTCATAGTGTCCGCCAAGCAACAGGCTGTCGCGCCCCGCGACGGCTTTGTCTTCGTCTGTCGCGGCCCGCGAACGCCTCTTGAATCTTGTTTGTCTTGATTTTTACAAGCACAAAGGTATTTTGGGTCCGTTTCTTGTATACGGGATGTATTTGGGAGCGTTTAGGGTCATTTTCGAGGGTTGTTATATCCTCCCCACCTTCTTTTAAATCTCGTCCTCGAGATTTGTGCCATGATATCTCTTTTGGGGTTTACGTCATGTCTTCAAGTTAGTGAAAACAGTATATCAAGGTGTTTGAAATAGAATCGATAGATAAAACATAAAGGTATCATTGGAATTCAAGGGTCCCAAAAAATTTTTAGTTCCAGGAATTGATATAAATGGTATAATCATCAGGGTGACTGTGTTTTACAAAACAGTCGAGATATAAGAACTGAATGTGAATGACTTTTTAAATACTATAGGATTTGATATCAAGAGAGAACTTACTTCGATTGTCAATTGAGAAGAATTCTGAATCAAGAATCTCAATTGAAAATAGAAGTATGAAAAATGATTCGTCAATTAGCAAAACAGAAATCAGTGACATTTATTTTAATGGCAGAGATACACCAAAAATACAATAGAATTTAGTGTATCATTGTCCTGATACATAATTGTATCAAGACTACTTGAATGATGAGTCGAACGAAATACGTGTAAATTAATATGATTAGGGTTTATGATTAGCTCAAGCTATGAATTTTTACAGACACCATAAGGTGTTGAAATGATTGAAAGACTTTAATGATTACGATGACCGAACGAATTCACCGTTTTCGAAATTAACTGAAAGTTTTAATAAAGTGAATATGGGTATTCAAAAGATAGGATTTTCAAATGAAGGGATAAATGAATATCATAGAATTAACCAAAGATGAAAGAAATGTTAGAGGTATATTGGAATATGGATTTAGCTACCGTTATCTTAACACAAAATTTGTATTAAGATTGGTTTAGGATAAAAATTAACAGAAGATAGATAAATCTGTACCTCAGATGTAAAAATGAAATAAGTTCAAGTTTCAAAGGGAAACGCCACCGCTAGGTGTCGTGTTTTAACAGCTGATTCACTGGAGTTGAAGACTTTGAACAAGTTTACTATGATTTAGAAAATTGAGATTATCTCGAATATGATGATCTCAATTCATCATATGGGATTTCGAATCGAATGTATATTGTGAACAAGTTCAAACAATTGAGCTTGGTTTGGACATATTCCAACAATGGATATACGTATTAACAATAAATGAATTCCGGTAAGTAACTTTGAAAAGGAAAGGAGTTTCTAAGAAATCTGTTGACCTGATATCAAAAGTCAACGTTGTTGTAATCATTGCGATTGTCAAAAACGAGTATAACAAAATAAGATCCGAACTCGTGAATAAAAGATCTTTTGAAATGAAATCATATGCGTAACAAGGAATGCATGTACGACATAGGAATTTGTCAAGATATGAGATAGATGAGTGTTAGTCTTTATGAAAGAAAGATAAGGACCTTTTAATATAAAACTTTGATCGGAATCGAAAGTCAACTAATACTTTAGTACAGGCAAAACGTACGGATGCTTAAGTTAGAATTTTCCTTGGCTTCATGTGTCGTTTATGCATTCCTTCTAGTTTCCTTTGGGTTTCTAGTCTTGTTGTTGGGTGCCGTAGATAGTTCTGGGCAGTAGGGATGGATATGACCTGGTTCTCCACAGTGGAAACATATGTTAGTTTTCCTTCTACATTCTTCCTCGGTATGTCCAGCTTTCTTGCAGAAGTTACAGTGGAGTGTCTTCTTAAAATGGCGTCTTCCCGAACGCTTTTTGTTGTTGCAGGTAGGCTGTGCAATTGCTGGTTCCATTCCTTTGTCCTTATATGATTTGTCGGAGTGGAATTCCTTATAAGAGTAGCTATATGTTGTGGTTTTCTTCCTTTTGGAAGATGGAGTTTTGATACGAATATCATGACCTCCATTGGAACTAGGCTAGGTTTGAAGTGATGAGGATGCCTACAGTGGGTAGTTGGATTCTCGTTTATAGGCACATAAATCTTAATAGCTTCAATGATCGAAGGTATGACATTCGATATTCATTGAGCTATTATATTTTCTATAGTGCTTTTATCCAAGGAATTCTCATTACTAGCCTGGATTTCCTGATTACATGTGATTTCCTTTGACATCTGAATTACAAACATATTTAGAGATAATTATCACAGAACTAAATAATTATATAGGCATCTTTTGTTGCTCCTATTATGTTTAACACAAAATATAGTCATGCCTATCAGCCTTATGTGTTGATATATATATATATATATATATACATACATACATATATACATATTATATTTTGACATTTTCTTTCACTATAGATTTTATCAAAATATAAGGAAAGTATATATATTATATTATGTGTTGTTTCTTTTTTTGTTGTAATAGCTTTTTTGTATATTGCCTTTATATTTTAAGAGCTCATGGCTGGATAGGTATTCATAAATTACAGTTGTGGCTAAAGGTAAGGGTTCATATGATATTCTGAGAATTTCCGTCATTGACCAACGATTGTTCTTCAAGAGGTGGTTCTAGTACATATATTCTTAAGGTATCATTTGGATTAAAGGTGGGTAGAAAAATAGATCTTAAGTAACATATAGGTTTGTTTCTTCTGTTATATAAAAGCTTGTTTTTCGATAGAAGATATTCGATTATCATATTGTATGTTTTATCAAGAAATTTGTGTCTTGAATATACCTACGTAATAATATAAAGTTTTAAAGTTTCCTGAAATATATATAATACCAAATTATAAGAATCCAATTAAATGTATTAATTATCCGGTTTATTCCCATAACTTTTTTTATTTCTTTATAATAACAAAATAAATTTCTATTAAATTTATTAAGCAGAATATTTTTAGAATAAAAAGGTTAATTCATCGAAAGGAATTTAAATAAAATATAAATTTTCTGGATTCTTTTAGAACAATTTAACCTTTAACTAACAGGTGGACTTATTTCGGTTATTTAGAACTTGATTTCTTAATTTATCATATTTATTTATTAAAGAAATAGATAATACAGAGTTTAGCGTTTTTAAATTTGATTATTAATATATTAAGTAGTGAAGTATTATTCCTATATCAGAATATACATATATAATTTAAGGAATAAGTTGAGCTATTAGATAAAAATCCTTAAACTATTTCCTGTCGATACGTATGTGTTGTGTACATATATTTTAAAACATCTAGTTATACAATACCAAATTTTTTTGTACTTATTTGTATAAAGTATCATTTGTTTTATTAATATAGGTTATAAAATATAAAATATTTTATGCATATATTTGCATACTCTTCATATAAATGAAAATGTACATGTGCTTATATGGATATAATATAATCATATGGAATAATATTTTCATAGAGCTATCATGAAAATCATGTTCTTAATTACTGTATCAAACAATAGACATGTTTTAAGTAAAATAAAATGTTATATTTTAACAAAGATAATATAATTATACGTTTTGTCAAAACTTTGACAAAAATATATACTTAAGTCGAGTAAAATTTTAGGGTTTATATCATAAATCATAAAACAAACTACTTACATTGAATAATATTTTATATTATGATATTTCAGTGACATTATACCTAAAGGGTGTTATCTCGTATCTTTGATTAAGATATTAATGTCAATATCATAATATTATTATAATTTATATTGAATTGTATTTGCATAAATATATGGGTATGGTATATATTCAAAATTTAATGTTAATATATTATAAATATATATCCTATATATACTCATAGTATAACATACTGTAAGATACAAATAGGGGTTACATATCCTAAGAATTTAATTGACATAAAATCATTTAGGTATAATACATATTATCATAATATTTATATTATGATATTTTTCGAAGTATCATACCTGGGGTGTGTCGTCTTTTATTAATATTAAGATATTAATGCTAATAACGTAATATTTATTATAATATTATAAAATTTTTATTAAGTTTTATGCATAAAAATATATAGGTACGATATATATAAGGCATATCATTATTAATATCTCACCTATATATATCTAATATTAACATAGCCTAACTATATATAGGCAGTGGTCACACATATTGGGGAAAGTTTCATCAGGACCGTAGTTAGGAAATATTTTTATCAGAGTTAAACACCAAAATGTTTAAAATAGATAAATGGGATCAAACCCTTGTTTTTCGGATAATACATTTATAATAACAAGTGGGACAAAACCCGATTTTTCATTTGTAATATATTTATAGGGATAAACCCTAATTATTAAAAACAATTCTCCTTTTTATTTAGGTAACTTTTATAGCCACTTTTCTAACCCTTGGGTGCTCTCCAGCTGGCTTTTATTGCCTTCACACTAAGTTACCTGAAATGCGTTTTAAAACATTTTATCAGCAAGAAATACTGGTGAGTGCATCTCAGTTTAATCAAAACAGTTTTATCACTTTACAGCTTTGAGGGCAACCTGCAATTACATTTGCTTAATCTAATCAATTACTCAATCAGTACTATCAACCCGACTTGTGGGTCATATTACTCATTGGCTAACTCTTTGACCAAAGGTAATGTCTTACAAATTTTGTATACAAAACCCCAACATACCGGCAACAATTGTAGACTTACAAATACTCAATTACTGTTAAGTATAATTTGAAACAATTGAGGTTTTGGTAAAACATTTTGACTCATAAAAATATATTTTCAAAAAGGTGACAAAAAGAAGATGTACTCACATTTGTAGATTTAGGTATTCCTACAGGCTTCCTGATAATATTATAGTTTCCTGATAATATAGTTCTTGGTTAATTTAAACAATGCACATGTGTTAGTAAAATAACCCAAATTGCATTCACCGTACAACTCGAGACAGAACTCCAATGAATGAGTCAGGCAAGGCCTTGACATGCATTACGGAGTTCTAAATCAATCGGGTGTAACACGAGACAGAAGTCCAACGACTGAGTCAGACAGAGCCGGCATGCGTTACGGAAATCCTAAATCGATCGTGTAGGGTAATAGCAGAGTTATAGTACTTACAACGAGGCAGAGCTTCGCTTGTTAGGGGGTATTTGGCTATAGTTTTAGCCTATAGACGTTTGAGAGAGAAATAAGAGAAAATGAACAAGTCGAAAAGTTATCTTCTGCTCCTTTTATAGCTGATTGGGCAGTCTGTCATGTCCTGCGACGGACTTCTCTTCATCTTTCGCGCCCCGCGAGAGCCCCGGAGGCGGCGATAGGGTTGCTGAGTCACGAGGTAGTGTCGACACGTGTCCTGACACGTGGCATTCAGAGTGTCCGCCAAGAAACAAGCTATCGCGCCCCGAGGAAACTTTGTCTTCGTCTGTCGTGGCCTGCGAGCGACTCTTGAATCTTGTTTTACTTGATTTTTACAAGCACAAAGGTATTTCGGTTCCGTTTCTTGTATACGGGATGTAATTGGGAGCGTTTAGGGTCGTTTTCGAGGGTTGTTATACAAAATCCAATGCAGACATAACTGTAAAATTCATAAGAAACACAAATATAAGTGAACAATCAAAAGGATTGTAAAGAAGCAAAACAGGTGAAATGCATACCCTGACCACTTCTCATAAGAACCGGATCACGAGCAGGCTTATCCCATAATTTGCTAATACCCAACAACACTAGCAAATGTTTAGGAAAAGGCGAAACCCTTGAAGGACATTAACGGATGACCTTAAGAAAAAAACTATTTAATTCAGACTCAGAGGGTTCCGGTTTATTGAGAACAGCGTCTGGGTGTCTCCAAATCATCTTAAAAGGAACAATTGACTCTGAGACCCAAAAGAACCGGTCCTTCCAGGAACCAAGGGTGGTAACCATGGATGAAACCAAACAAGTATCGACTTTCGATGTTTCAAAAGTGAACCAATCACCGTTCTTCGCCAAGCGGAAGAACCGGCGAAATGACAACAAAGTAGGATCATAGCCGGAGGCCCGACACAAAACCTCAAAATGTAAAACCCTAGCCAAACCCTGAGGATGGAATTGACCAAACGAGACTCGGTAATATTCCAAAACATTTAACACGAAGATTGAAAATGGATGACGGAGATTGAAGAACTCAAAAAGGCGACAATACAAAGCAATCGACCCAGAAGGGCATTGATCAATGGATTTGTCACAACCCGGTGCAACCGGATTATACTTGAGACCAATACCCCATTCAATGCAAAATGCCTCCACTTACTCTTGAGTGAGACGAGAATAACTGACCGAAAGGTCCTTACGAGCACCCATGATAAGTGATTAAAGGAAGAACAGAAAAAATGAAGAAGGAAGGATGATGACTAACCTGGATGTAAGAAGGGATCGATGGAATGCTTGAAGAAAATAATGAAGAAAGTTATTAAGTGTAAATAAAAAGAGATAAATGATAAAAAAAGAAGTTATAATCATACAACAGGTAATCACAACCGTCGCCTGCGATAACTGCCACCCATCACATCAGTTGTCATCTCAAAATTTAAAATCTCAACTGCTCAGGAACCCTTGAAGCCTTTAAGCAATAAAAACAATGTGTAAAGTCAGAAGCATTTGAAGTATACACTCCAAACACCTCTGACTTGGGGGGCTGATGATGGGGGTAGCTTAAATCTCAATAATATGACTAAAACACATAACAGCCTAAAAGGTTAAACGGTTGAAAAGTTCAAAACCCGCGAGTTATAGTGAGCAGCAAAAAGAACAAGCACAGTAATCAGCCACATCACTGATAACCCACCAACTCTCCTCTCAGCCACAAAAATGGCATGTGCAAAAGAGAACACCCTTTTACCCGCAGGTTCGAAGACTTCAACCCCTAAATGGGTAAGTCCCCTACTGCAACTGAGGTTCACTAGTCAAAGGTTTCCTCGTTGAGAAGACCTTTCCTCTATAAATGACAAGCCTTGTCATTCATGCAGGACATTCCGATCAGTTCAGATCTTCCTTGATCTCTGATCTTTCTTCCTCTCCCTCGAGAACTTGCTTCATGCATGCTTCTCTTCTTCACTTCAAATAATACAACTTCACTAACACAAATATCCGAGGCTGAATCTCTTTCAGTCAAGGATTCCAAGTGAACAACATTAAATACTAGTGAACCTCCTCCTACGTCTAGCAAACGTAGGGGGACCCCACGACCTGCGTTAGACAAACTTTAACCCTCGAAGCCTTTTGCCTAACTTGTCTGTCCACTACCCTTGGTCTCGTATTTGTTGTAACAACAGTTGTGTTTGACACACACTCCATAGTAGGAGTTAGATAATTATATGAATCAACACTAATATATAAAATGAGCAATATGAAATGGTTGTGTTTGACACACACTCCATAGTAGGAGTTAGATAATTATCTGAATCAACACTGATATATAAAATGAAGAATATGAAATGGCTTGTGTTTGACACACACTCCATAGTTCCGAGTTAAACAATTATCTAAACTGGAAAGAGTTTGTGAGTCTTTATTTTGAGTTGTAGTTTATGAGTTTTCTAAATAAATATAAAGGCAAAATTTGAGAAGATTTGTTTGGATAGAGAAATATCAATTAGGGAACATACAATATATGGACTTGACTAACCACAACATATTTGTAAGGTTTCTATTCACCAAGATTTTGGAAGAGATCAAAGCAACTACACTCAAATATTATGTGGTGTTATGTGGGGTTATGTGGGTTACCACTACACATGGGTTTAGAGTAGAGTGTTCAAAAAATTCCTTATTCGAAATCGAATCCGAAATATTTGAAAATCCGTATCCGAAATTTCGGATATTCGAAAACCGGAAAATCCAAATTTTTGGATTCAGATATGAATTTCAAAAATTTCGGATAATCCCATTATCCGATATCAGAAAACTATTTTTTAATAAATATATATAGCATATATGAGCATTATATTTTGTTTGAGATATAGTAAAAAATAGTAAATAATCAGATTCAAATGTTAATTTATGAAAGTTTTTAGTTTTTAGTGTTGGAAGTTTGAAAAATCGAATGTATGTTTAGTTTTATTCTATGCACGAAACAGATTTTTTTTTTATAAATTCGGATATCCGAATCCGTATCCAAAAATCGGATATCTGAAATTTCGGATACAGGTTCGGGTATTAATATTGACTATCCAGAATTTTCGGATATCCGAAAACTAGATAATCTGATCTTGAACACCCTAGCTTAGAGATATAAAGTTTAATCACTATGTTGTATATTACAACTCCATAGCCACTATAATATTAAATAATTAGCACTATGTAATGACTTGTGTTTGACACACACTCCATAGTCTGAGTAAGATTATTATATGAATTGGTGCACTAATTATAAAATGAGCAATATGAAATGGCTTGTGTTTGACATACACTCAATAATGTAAGTAAGATAATTATATGAATTGGCACTAATATATAAAATGAGCAGTATGAAATGGTTTGTGTTTGACACACACTCCATAGTAGGAGTTAGATAATTATATGAATTATCACTAATATATAATATGAAATGGCTTGTGTCTGACACACACTTCATAGTCCCGAGTTGGACAATTATCTAAACCGGAAAGAGTTTGTGAGTCTTTATTTTGAGTTGTAGTTTATGAGTTTTCTAAATAAATGTAATGACAAAACTTTAGAAGATTTTTTTGGATAGAGAAATATCTATTAGGGGACATACAATATATGGACTTGACTAACCACAACACATTTGTAAGGTTTCTATTCACAAGATTTTGGAAGAGATCAAAGCAAAAGCAAACTTGTTTTTATGGATTCCTATTTTGAATGATTGAGATGATGAAATTTTAATTCTTGAAGCTCTCGGAGCAATATATTTTTATAATATGTTTTCTAAGGCTTTTACTTTCTTGCTAGAAGTATCTTTAGTTAATAAAATAATACTTTTTCCGTTAAAAAACTAAAATAAACTTCATAATAAAGTAACGATTAGAATAGTTATTATATGTACTAATCCATAGAAAATAATACTTAAACATAAAGTTTAACCTCGATATTTGACAACCAACTCCATATCCACTACAATATAAAATATGCAATATGATATGACTTGTGTTTGACACACACTCCATAGTCTGAGTTAGACAATTATCAGAATTGGAAAAAAACCATCTTCTTTTCAAAAGATTTTTAAGGAGATCAAACCAAACTCGTTTTTATGGATTAAAAATAGGACAAATCCTCCCTCTTTTGAATGATTAAGGACTTGAGGTGGTGTGATTTTTTTTCAGTTCTAAGTGTCGTAATATTTCTATGTTATGTTTTTGAGGCTTTTAGTTTCTTGCTAGAAGTCTTTTTAGTTAATAAGATACTACAAAATCCTAAATAAATAAATGACCATTATAGTTTTTAGATATACTAATCCTAATCAAATAATACTTAAACGTGAAGTTTAACCCCTATATTGTATAACAGTAAAAAAGCTAAAAATGACTTGTGTTTGGCATACACTCCATGGTCAGAGTTAGAAACTTAGTATTCATATTCATAAACTCACAGATCATGGTATGTGAATAAGCAATATGAAATGACTTGTGTTTGGCATACACTCCATGGTCAGAGTTAGAAACTTAGTAGAATAGGAAAGGGTATATGAGTCCTTTCTGTGTTGGAAGCTTATGAGTTTCAAGACTTGATATAAACTCAATACCATAAATCTTTAGAAAAAAAATGTTTATGTACAGAAATATATATTGAAGGAATGTACCACATATGAACTTTACTAGTCACAACACACTTCTTAAGAAAGTGTAAATAATTTTTGTACAAGGTTAGAAGTTAAACACACATAACACACAGGACATGAAACATTGTAACTCAAGTCAATATTATCTCTGAAGACAGTCCAAGCTTCCAAGGTAGGGCTGACAAATCGTGTCTTAGCAGGTTTAACAGGTATCTGATAACACGAACAACAAAAATTTTAAACATGAATACGACTCGTTTAACTACTTTATATCCAATGTCTATAAGACAGATGTATATTTTATGCACCTAGAAGGAGAAATAATGGATCCTAACGTTCAAATTTTGATTATTTTAAAAAATGTAAAAAATCACGTGGTGTACTTTTCTGTTATCGTGTCTTAGCAGGTTAATTTCCAGCCCTATTCCAAGGTACAAACAAGGTGAAGTAAGGTAAAAGCTTGTAAGGATTTGATCGGTGTAGAGAGATTTAGATACCCAAATGACCCAAATAAACAACTTAGGAGTGTGTGTTAGTGTGTAGGGAATGAGCTAAATAACATTTCAAAAGGATCACAATAAGAAGGTGGGGATGGGGATTATGCAAAGAGTGTATTTCCATGGTATGGATTCAACATAAAACTTGCTAGAAAGAGAGGCTTCTAACAACAGAGTGTGAAGTATATTCTTCATCGTGCGAATGATATTAAGAGATTGTTTTATACACTTATAACTAGGACAAATTGTTGAAAATAACGTTTAAAGTATAATTCATGTAGCAAAGGTGTATTAAGAGACTGTTTTATACACTTTTAACTATACTTGTAACAACTTTTATAAGTTGTTACATATGTTTGTTATTAATTGAGGTGTCAAGTGTACAAAAAAGGCGAAGGATCCAAAGTAGTAAACATTGTAAAAGATTAAGGGCTAGCTGGATTGTTAAAAGACTGGACATATAAAAGCTTGGCTAGGGTTTTGTTAGACCCTTATAAGGTTTATGGATTAGTAGCTAAGTGGTTTAGTGGCTTGGTGGGTTAGTGGATATTGGAATGGGCTATTTATGGTAATGAGCCTAGGGTTTAGGGAGCCTCCTCCCTAAACACTTTCTATAAATAGTAAATCTTGTATTAGGTCATGGTGGTTGGTGACATCAAACACGAATCTTGTATTAGACATTATCTTATGTATGCAAGATATTAATCATCAATCAAAGATCTTTCTTTCTACTTCATCTCCTTTCTTGAATCGTTGCTTGTTTGTGTGATTCCGCCACCATTCAAGCTTGTGTGATATCATTGTGATCTCGTTATGGGACTTACAATTGGTATCAGAGCCTGTCGAACCTGTTTCCTGGCTCAGATCTGATATCACGATGATTCTGATCTCGGACTGTTCATCTGGTACTGTTTCTGTTTGCATCTGCTGAAGAACTGGTCGTCTCGGACGTGTTTCTGTGCATACCGAAAGTTTCTGCTTTCATCTCGGACGATGTCGGATAGACATCAAACATCTCGGACTTGAAGATTACTTTCATCTCGGATCATCATCAAATCATCTTGAATCATCATCAAACCATCTTGACCATTATCAAACATCTCGGATAAACATCAAATCATCTCGGATTGTCATCATGCCATCTCGGATTGTCATCAAGCCATCTCGGATTGTCATCAAATCATCTTGGATCAACTGTTTGAAAATTGTCTTTGTCTTTCATCTCGGATAAACATCTCATCTCGGACAACATACCATCTCGGGCCACTGTTCATCTTGGATCAACCATCTCGGATAAGGCATCTTGTATCACTATTCTGTTTCTCGGACACTATGTTGAACCCAAACGGTGTTATGAACGGCGTTGTCACTACTGCTGATCTCGCCAATTCTACCCTTGCTACAACTCAGACTCAGTCTCTTGCTTTCCATCAAGAACTCGATCAAGTCATTGGCACGTCTACCAAGGTTCCAAGGTTTTTGTACGGAGACGACTACTATGAGTGAAAATTCAGCTTTGAACAATATTGTAAGGCAAAGGAACCTCATGTTTGGAGGAGCATTAAGAATGGACCACACACTATCATGTACGCTACGGAAGATGACCCTCAGACTCAGATTCTAAAACTCGAAGGCATTTTTACCGAAGAAGACAGAAAGGTCATAACTGAGGATGAAGCTGCTTTTGGAACTCTCTCGATGGCTCTTGGTCCAGACATTTCGATTGGTGTCCGAAACTGCAAGAGTGCAAAGGAAATTTGGGATTAGCTGACACACTTATTTGAGGGAATTGCTGATATAAAGGTAAGCAGAGTCAACATGATGAATCAATAGTTCTGTTCTTTTAATCACATCTATGGAGAAATCGTTGAAAATCAGATAAGTAGGTTTGTCAAACTTGTGTCACAAATGGTTAGTGCTAGAATCAATATCTCAAATAGTGGAATGAATCGTCAATTGCTGAATTCACTGCCAAAAGGGTGGGATGTCGAGGTTTCTATGATCAAACGTACGAAGGATCTGAATGAAATGACACTTACTGAGTTGATTGCCACTATCAAGTCTTGTGAGATCGAAAATCACCAGAGAGAGATAAATCACAAGAATTCACTGATGGGTGCTGGCATGACTAGCCCTAACAATGTTGCTTTGATGTCTCAAGCTCATCCAAATCTAGTTTTCAGTCCAGTTCATGGAGTCATGAACAACAATCTAAACATTGTGTTCAGTCTTGTAGCAACACCGATGTAACATCCGCCAAAATGAGTTTCCAAAATCCGATCCGTTTTGAATTCAGATCCTAACCCTTGAAACTCGAGAGCGTCGCAAAATAATTAATCGTTTATCCTTAATTTAATTCGTTGTAGCAATGGTTATTTACTTATTCATAAGTTTAATTAATTAAATTAATTAAATTTATAATTTAAAAGTTTTGTTCTTTTTATATAATAATAATAATAATAATAATAATAATAATAATAATAATAATAATCTAATTAGTTTGTTAAGTTTCAAAGTTAGTTGAGATAATATAAGCAACCAAGTTAGTTAACCAAGTTAGTGTGGTTAGTCAAGATTATTTATAGTTAAGGGGCCTTGTTGTAATTCTTTTAAAGTCTAAACTAAAAAAAAGAAATAAATAGGTAGACCACGGGACTTAAACCCGGGTGTCGCATATAACAAGCAACACAACAACCACCTGCCCAAGTCTTGATATCGAACTAATATCCTATCCTCTAATCTTTTAAATAAGCGATAATTTCGAAAACCCTTTTGAAACTCAATTGCCACCAAGAACAAAGTCGACCAAGTCAATAGTTTTTCCTTCCTTTTTGATGCCTCCTGATTTTTCGGAAGTTGACCCTCAATTACACGTTTCCATTTTTTTAAAACAATAAAGAACATGATTTGATCTTTTTTTCCACGTTTTCGTTTTTAGCCGAATCAAGAACCTGGCTATGATCACGTCTTCATCCCATCCACGTTCAACAACGTTCCCTTTAAAGCATGAGCATTATAAAACAACAAGTATGCGACAACCTTGAACCATTACATCATTCTCTCTGTTTCGATCGCCGAAGAACTCGTACACCACCAACGATCATATCACACCACCATAATAAACTTTCGTATAACCCAGATTCTCGCCGAAAGGTCGAAGTTCGCCGGAGATTCAGAGTCGCATATAACAAGCAATGCAACAACCACCCGACCAAGTCTTGATATCGAACTAACATCCTATCCTCTAAACTTTTAAATAAGCGATAATTTTGAAAACCCTTTTGAAACTCAATTACCGCCAAGAACAAAGTCGACCAAGTCAACAGTTTTTCCTTCCTTTTTGATGCCTCCTGATTTTTCTGCCATCGGTTGGGATGTGACAACCGAAATCCAACTACGTGTACGGAATGTCTCTTCCTACTTCTCAAACACCTATTATCAATACCACCAGTGTTCAGTAGCAACCCCAGCCTGAACCACAGCATGCAAATGTTGCTTTTGGTTCAACCCCCCAGCCTGCAACTCAAAGTGTTCCATCTTCACCTTCAATGGAACATATGGCCTTCTTGACTAAGCAGAATGAAGAAAAATTGGCTCTCGCAGCTTCTATGATCACCAGTTTGAATGCTTTCTTAGCCGGTGATTTCATGCCTTCAAGTGAGATAAATCCATATATGAATCAGGTGGTTGAAAAAGACTTGGATGAACTGGATGTGGCTTGGAATCTTGCTATGTCAACGTTTAAGGCATACAAGTTTACTAAGAGGTATGGGCGTCGTCCAATGAATGCTCATCCTGGAGTGCTGAAAGACAGGCTAAGGTGCTACAGATGCTATGAGCCGGGACACTTTACAAGGGATTGCAAAAGGGCACCAGTCGGATATGAGGCTACTCAAGCAACTGCAGCTCGGAACAAGGAGAGGTCAATGGTTCCTGTCACACCTGCTGAAACTGCGACTCTGACTGGACATGGAAACTCTGGAGCTGGAAGGGCTTTGATTGCTCAGGAACAGCGCGACTTCAATTGGGCTGATGCAGTTGCACAAGTGGAATCCATGAAGCTGTCTGAAGCTGCTGCTGCTAACCAGGTCCATCAATGCTTGATGGCACTGAACGAGAACCCGAAATCACTCTCCGAGACGGTAAATCCCCTTTTATGTACTGAACACTGTAGAAAGAAAGTTGCATTTCTGAGATCTCAAAATTCAGCATTGATCACTGATTACAACAGTGTAATGGGAAAGTGTATCAGTCTTCGATAGAATAATAAAATTCTCTATGAAAAGATTGACGCACTTAAGAAGGATATAGCTCAGCTTCACAGAGATGTGAATCAACAGCAATGTTGGGTTCACGATTATAAACATAGACTCACAGTAAAAACCCTAGAATGCGACTCTGTGAGGGCTGAGCTGGAACTTCTCCCTGGAAAGTACAAGCAAAATGAGTTAAACATTAAAAACTTTGATACTTCCAGTGACACTGTTCATAATTTGTGCGATGTGCAACTTGCTTTCAAAGAAAACAAGGGAAAGGGTTTTGGATATACACGGGTTCCACCACCATACAATAACAATTACTCTAGACTACCCACTACTGAGCAAGAAATAGAGAATTATAATAAAATGATTTATGGTATACCTAGTGATTATGTTCCATGGGAACCATCAAAATCTAAAAATGGCCAACCAGCTGATTTCAAGAAACCAATGAATTTTGTTAAAAATGAAAATAAAAGCTATTCAAATGAATCAACCGGTAAATCCGAACACGTAAATGAGACAGAAACAAAAACAGAAATAGAAACGGAAATAGAACCAGTTAAAACATCCACAGAGGAGACAGAAGAAAGTTCGCTAAAATCTGATTCTGTTGACAACACTAACTGTTCTAGTTCCTGTGTAGAGTTAGTAAGAACAGAGGAGAAGTCTAAAGAGGATGATGAGTCACATCAACATGTTGCTGATAATGTTATTTCTAATAAAAATGACCTTTATGCTTGGAACTATGTGTTTTCTTGGTTTGCTGAGACTTGGGGTGTTCCCACTAAAACTGATGAATCTGGTGCTGTGATTTTAGACTATGGTTGTGATAAAAATGGTTGTGATGAAAATGTTGATAACGTTTTGATAGGAAAATCTGATGCATCGACTGATAAACTTGAGACATCTGTTTCAAGTGAATCAGAAATCATTTCTGATGATTCAAGCAACTGTTCTGGTATGCCCGAAACATCGAATGATACATCAGAAACTCATGATAAAGTTGAAAGACTTGATGTTTTTGATTGTGATAATGAAGAAATTGATAAGCAGGGTTATCTGACAAACCTGACAATCAAACAGAAGATTCAGGAACATCAGATAATGAGCATAGATCTTCCAAAGATACCGATTGTGATGAACAATTAGAATCCCGCGGCGTTGCGACTGAAGAGAGTCAAACTATCTTAGACATAGACTGCTCATCATCTGACAAACCAGAATCGTCTGATGTCAAGGACTCAGAGGTTGATGAAGCTGAAGAAGAGATATCCATAGAATCCAGTTCTGCAGAAACTCATGGCAACACGGAGCCTAAAGAGAAGGAATCCATGGAAATTAATTTAGTAGTTGAGTCAGATGATGAAACTGTAGAAGAAATTATTATGGAAACCCTCTCTACAAAAACTCCTGAGAACATGGTCTCTGAGGAAAGGGAATCTGTGGAAGTCACTTCATAAGATAATTCAACTCTTGACCCCAAAGGATCAGATTCTTAAGAAAGTGTTTTTATAGCAAAATCTTCTGAATCTGTTCCTTCAAAGAAGAAACAATCACGTAAAAACAGAAGACCTCGGAAAAAGAAGGTTCAAAAGGAAAACCCAACTCTCAAGCAAACTGAACCAAAACTTAAGGGTAAAGTTGCGGATACTTACTCTTGTGCTGATAATTGTGAGCAGGGTTCATCCAAGATCAAACATGCACACAAGCAATCAGAGTCAAATGAAAAGAAAAGACTTGATCAGTTCTCGAGAATAACACAAGCAGAACTAAATGTCTTTTTTCTCAAAAAGGCAAATGTGTTTTAATTGTGGAATTCCGAGACACATTGCAAGAAACTGTGTTCATCGTCCCTACTACTCTAGGAACATGTAGCATCAGAAGGCTATGCATTCTCGCTTTGTCAAAAATCGACCTCCTAAAGCCAAGCCTTCTGACAAAGACTGGAGTCTAGCAAAAAGGAAAAACCAAAGATTTGCAAATATAAACAGGTTTCAAAGTAAGTCAAAAGCCACACCTTTTAACAGAAATGTTTCAGACACCAAGAGTTGGAAACCCAAAGTTCCTGCTAGATCCCAGTCTCCGTGTTCGCAACCGTCAACATCTACTTCATCGCCAAAAACCACAAGCGATGTTAAGAGTCATATGATCTTTCGCTAGGTCTCTTACACAGATAGCGATGGTCAACTCAGGTCCACTATGGCCTGGGTTCCAGTTTCTAGCTAATTCCGCTAAATGTGCAGGAACGACTATGGAGGGCTATCTTTAGACTTTGGTTTATTGATAGTGGTTGTTCTAGGTACATGACGGGAGACATTCCCCAGTTGAATGATATAAAAATATTTGACGGGGGATGTGTCAACTTCGCGGGTGGAGAATCTGGAAGAATCACCATGAATGGCACGGTCAAAAATGGAGTTCTCACCTTTTCAGACGTCAATTATGTCCCGGAGCTGAAGCATAGCCCTGTTGAGTGTATCGCAGATGTGCGACAAAGGAATGGAGGTTCTCTTCACAAAGAGAGGCTACATCATTCTGAAACCAGGAATTATCATACCTGAAGACTGGTTTTTGATTGAAACTGAACGTCGGGGGAATGCATATGTGATTGACATGAACAAAGCACCCACTGATCAAGTTACTTATTTGTTCTCAGAAATAGCTGAACATGATGCTATGCGGTGGCACTGTCGATTAGGTCATCTGAACACGAAAAATCTTAATCGATTAGCCAAGGGAGGTCTAGTCAGAAATTTACCAATCAAGGATTTCATGCAGATAGAAAAATGTGAAGCGAGCACTCATGGAAAGCAGCATTGTAGGCCTTATAAGTCCAAACCTGTGCACACGACCTCAAAAGTTCTGGAGATGCTACATATGGATTTATTTGGTCCTGTCAATGTACTTAGTATTGGAGGAAAGGCTTACTGTTTGGTCATTACCGATGATTTTTCTTGTTTCACTTGGGTGTTTTTCCTGGAACAGAAGAGTGAGACAACTGGCTTAATCAAGAAATTTGTGATCTTATGGAGAATCAAGCAAATGAACGAGTGAAGATTATTCGTAGTGATAACGGGACGGAATTCAAGAATGCTGAGCTAAATGAATTTTGTGCCTTAAAAGGAATCGATCGTCAGTAGAGTACAACTAGATCTCCTCAACAGAATGGAGTAGCGGAAAGACGCAATCGAACTCTCATTGAAGCTGCTCGCATAATGCTGATAGATTCAGGTCTTCCACTGATATTTTGGGTAGAAGTAGTGAATACGGCCTGCTATGTTCAGAATCATGCCTTGATCAATAAACGTCACATGAAGACTCCTTATGAAATATTAGAAGGTAAAAAACCCTCGGTGCAACACTTTTGTACTTTTGGCTGTCCTTGTGTACTTCTTCTCATGGATTCCAAAGGAAAATTTGATGCTCGGGGAGATCCTTTCTATTTCATTGGATATGCTAAGAATACCTCGTATCGAGTGTACAACAAGGTCAAGAAGCAGATCGTGGAAGCATATCATGTGGATTGGTTGGAAGAAAATCCAAAAGATGCTCGCATTGGACCTGATTGGCTATATGATTATTCCTCCCTGTTTAAATCGTTTCCCATTTTGTCTGATGAGATTGTTAATGCAAGTGCTTCTAGTTCAGAGATGCTAATTCCCATTGAAGATGAAGACGAAGATGTGCCATTACAAAACATGCTTAAGAAACTCACCGTGGATCCATCGGGATTTCACAAGGACACTCTAACACAACTTCATTCTTTGACAGTTCAGGAGCCGATTTCTAAACCTGCTGTAGCAATCCCTGATGTTGCAGTTTGTAACACTAAAACCTCCTCAGGACCCTCAAACGTTCAAGAAACTTCTCTTTTCCTGGAGCAATTCCCTCAGATTGCACTGTAGATCCACCGATGATCAACAACGCTCCTGCACCAAATGAGGGGGGAGCCATCTGGAATAGCATCAAGAAGTTTCTCAAATCTACAATCAAACTTGCAAGCCTCTGCACAACAATTCCTCAACATGTCAGAGAAATCACCGAATCACAAATATAATTGGCCTAGTAGCTGCTCGATTTTCCCATTTGTTGGATGTTTAAGCACAAAAGAGGTGAAGTATTATTTCATTAGTTTGAGTAAATGATATAGATGGAGACCTTAAATTCATAACCATTGTCACCCTAAACACCTTGAATGTTTGTTTTAAGCCATTTTTTGTTCCATGTGCTCAAAAGCTGCAAAAAAAAAAATGTAAAAAAAAGTCCATAAAACTAGGACAAATTGTGGAAAATAATGTTTAAAGTATAATTCATGTAGCAAAGGTGTATTAAGAGATTGGTTTATACACTTATAACTATACTTGTAACAACTTTTATAAATTGTTACATATATTTGTTATTAATTGAGGTGTTGAGTGTACAAAAAAAGGCGAAGGGTCCAAAGTAGTAAACATTATAAAAGATTAAGGACTAGCTGGATTGTTAAAAGACTGGACATATAAAAGCTTGGCTAGGGTTTCATTACTGACATTCACCTTATTTGTTTCTTTTGTATCCTCTCTGAGTTAGGGTTTGTTCGTGTATTTCGATCCTGTGTGATCAAGTATTATTGTTGTTCTCTGGTGATTGATCAACTTATAGAACTTATCAATTAATCTGGTACTTTGTATTGTTTTTGTATTCGATCTTACATACTGTAAGATATGGGTATTGGGGGGTGCTGTTGGTTTGGGTTAAACTAATAAGACTTCGGTCACCTGTTTTGTCGCTATACACTTGTTATTGTATAGATCTATACTTTTCTACATGGTATCATAGCATAAAAGCTCTTAATTATCTTTTGCTCTAATTGTTTCTTGATTCTGGGTTATTTGAAGGTTTCTGAATCAGAAACCCTTGTTTTGTTGATCAGAAGTGTTCTTAGGAGTTGTGCTCGCTTGGAGTTTTGGAAACCCTAATCTAGGGTTTGGCGATTATTAGAGATTCTCTGTTTTCTTGAAGATCCGTGTTGGTCTCTGTAACCCTAGAATGTTACAGAGCAAACTAACTGGTTTTATCTTGTGATTCTTCTGATCTGCAACTGTAGCCCTAAGTGAAGGCTACAGTTCTAATCCGCTTTAGAGTTAATTGCATCACTGTGAGATAGTTCCTTTCCCTTCTCTTTATATCGGTTTCATTGTTTTGATAAGTTATGTCTAGGCATAAATCTGTTTGTTGGGGTAGTGTAGACTGGTGGTTGATCGAGTCTTATATGCTATATGTTGTATACTGTTGTGGTTCTTGTACATCTTGTTTGATTGTTGTTATCTGGTTCCAGCTTTGTGTATTTGTTAGATAAGGCTTCCGTGTAAAGACATGTCCATGCACCTTCAGTGATGAACCTGGAATCTTGATCACTGATACAGTTTTGCCATTAGTGTGATCTTTGTTTGTTCTGTATTGTTTGTAGTGTTTGATATTGTTTGTTTCTGTGTATCTTGATCTTGTGTAAATATGGGTGATGGTTCTAGTCCTTCTCAGACTCTTATCAGTAGATTAGATATTGGTGATCCTCTATATTTACATCCGAGTGATTCTCGTAGTTTAACTATTGTTAGAATAAAATTAAAAGGAACTGGAAACTACTTTGTATGGTCTAGTAGTATCAAATTGGCTTTACAAGCAAAAAACAAGTTTGGTTATATAGATGGTACTTGTGTAACAGCCGAGAGTAATGAAGTTTTGGGAAAACAGTGGGCTAGGTGTAACTCAGTGGCTTTATCTTAGCTATTGAATTCTGTTTGTGAAGAGTTATACCTTGGCCAAGTTTTCTCAAAACTTGCTAAAGATGTGTGGATAGATTTAAAGGAAACTTATGATAAGGATGATGGTTCTGTTGTGTTTGATATTCATAAAAAGACGAGTTTATTAAATCAAAATGGTTGTTCAGTGTCTGAATATTATCATAAGTTGAATACTATGTGGAAACAATTAGATGCAATTCTGCAATTACCATCTTGTACTTGTCAAGCCTCAAATAAATTCAGTGATTTTAACTCTTTAATCAAACTTATGCAATTCCTTATTGGGCTTGGTGATATATGCCAGTCAGTGAGAACCTACTTGTTAACAAGAGATCCTTTACCAACAGTTAAAGTGGCTTTTTCAATTGTGTCTAGGGAAGAATCACATAGAGGGTCTAGTGGTATGTCAAAGCATAATAATGTAGCATTTGTAACCAAGTCTAATCAGAGTTTTTATTCTAAGAAAAGGATGTTTAGAGGTCCAAATCCAAAATGTTCTCATTGTAAAATGTTGGGTCACACTGTAGATAGGTGTTTTGAAATTGTTGGGTATCCTCAAGGGTTCAAAAGAAGAACTGGTAGTTAGTCGGGAAAGGGTGGTGTTGGTAATAATAATTCAAACAATAAGTCTAACATGGTTGCTAGTACTTCTTCTATGCCTTTCACCTTTGAACAGATTACAAAACTATTGAGTTTGGTCAATGAAAAGTGTGGTATTGAGCAACAAAATAATAATTTGGGAGGTGAGTCTTCTATCTTTGATAAAAGCTCAACTATTTATGGTGTTCATGGAAACTTTGTTAGTTTTTCTAGTGTGACAAACTTTGGTTTTATATAGGAGCTAATCAACATATGGTAATGACTGATAAAGATATGTATAACTGTGTTGATATATCTGACTTTGACTTAAAATTTTGTCACCCTGATGGTACTTGTGCTAAAGTAACTAAAATAAGTGATATTATACTTGCAAATGATGTTGTGTTGTGTGATGTTTTCTATGTTCCTCATTATAATGTTAATCTTGTGTTTGTTCATAAGCTAGCTAAAGATAACAAGTTTTTTGTTGTCTTTGATGAAAATACTTGTTCTATTCAGGATTTGAAATCAAGGAAAGTCCTGGTGACTGGTAGACAGGACAATGGTCTGTATTTTGTTAGTAAACATGGTAATGTGTCTAGTATGTGTTTTAATTCTCTGAATAAGTCTAGTTTATGGCATAGTAGACTTGGGCATCCTTCTGATGAGGTTTTAGCCAAGTTAAAAGGTATTCTTGAGATAGGGTCTGATGCAAATAGTCCGTGTGAAATTTGTCATAGGGCTAAACAAGTAAGAGTTCCCTTCCCACTTAGTGGCCATAAAACAAATAATGTAGGAGATTTAATTCATCTAGACTTATGGGGACCTTATAGAGTAACCGGTAGAAAAGGGTTTAAAGATTTTTAACTGTGGTTGATGATTATTCTAAAAAAGTTTGGTATTAATGTTGAAAAATAATTTTGAAGTTTTTGAAAACTTGACTGATTTTATAATCTTTTACACACTCAATTTGAAAAAGGAATTAAAGTGTTTAGATTAGATAATGGAATTGAATTTGTAATAGTAAAATAAGTAGTATTTGGAAAAGTAAAGGTATTTTGCATCAGACATCTTGTGCTCATACACTGCAATAAATTGGTGTGGTGGAGAGGAAACATAGTGTCGCAACCCCCGACCCCTACCCCGGGAGCGGGAGCCGCGAGCAACGAGTCGGTGGTATCGGTGTTTGTTAATTTGGCTGCGGAATTAAAACATCAGGATCGTAGTTAGGAAATAAACTTTAGAGTTTCAAAACACCAAACTTTTATATTAAATAAATGGGATAAAACCCATATTTCATTCATAAAATGTTTATAGGGATAAACCCTAGTTGCTGAAAACATAAACTTTTATTTAGGTAACTTTATAGCCACTTTCTTTAAGCCTTCAGTGCTCCATAGCTGGCTTCTTATAGCTTTACATTAAGTTACCTGAAACGCATTTTAAAAATATTTTATCAGCAAGAAATACTAGCGAGTACATTCCAGTTTATAAAAATGAGCTTTTATAACTTTACAGTATTGAGAGCGATTACAATTTTTATATCTACCCAATTATTCATTTAGTACTTGTCACGTTCGCAGTTACAATGACCATGGTTATATTACTATTGGCTAACTCTTTGTCCAATAGCAACGCTTGATAAGTAGTGTATATAAAACCCCACATACTGACAGTAATTGTAGAATACAAAGACTCAATCACTGTAAGTATAACTGAAAACATTTGAGATTTTGTAACACAATTTGGTAGAAAAAGAGAATGACTCACATTGAAAACTTAGGTATTTCTACGGGCTTTCCGGTGATAATTCCTAATTATTATCTTGAGTTTCTAATAATAAAAACATACAATGCACGCGTGTTAGTAAAATAACCCAAGTCACATTAGCCATACAACACAACACAGAATCCCAAGGAACTTAGTCAGGCAGAGCCTTGACATGCGTTGGTGGGTCCTAAATCAATCGGGTAGGGTAACGAAGTAGTGATCAGGGGTTAAAATACTTATAACGGAGCAGAGCTTCGTGTTTTAGGGGGTATTATAACTGATAATTTTCGCACTATAGGGACAGAGAAAGAAAAGAAGATTGAACGGTTTGAACTAATGTTGAGAGGCTCCATTTATACACTTTTCCAGGGGTCACTCGCACCCCGCGACCCTCCTAAGGGTCTATCTCGTGCCCTGCGAGGGCACCCTATCTACGGCTAGGGTTGTCGGATCACAACCCTAGACTCGACAAGTGTTGGACACGTGTCAGCATGGGTGTTCATCACGAAATAGGTCTTTCGGGCCCCACGAGACATATGGGTGTGTCTGTCGCGGCCCGTGAGGGAGTAAAAATCAGGATTTTGTTTGTTTTAATAAAAATAATGTTAAACGGGTTCGTTTACGGACATACGGGTTAATTTAGAGTAGTTTTCTAGGGTTGTTATATCCTCCCCACCTTGTTTTAAATCTCGTCCTCGAGATTTACTGGAATAGGTGTGGATACTTCCTTTGCATTTCTGACTCGAGCTCCCATGTATACTCGGGTCCTCTCATTGAATCTCATTTTACTTTGACTAGAACTAATCTCTTGTGTTTGAGATTCTTGATCTTTCTATCTTCAATCTGAATAGGTTTCTCTACAAATTTAAGTTTCTCATTTACCTCTATGTCTTGAAGAGGTATTACCAGTGATTTGTCTGCTAAGCACTTCTTGAGGTTACATACATGAAATACATCATGTATTGCTGCCATTTCTTCTGGTAACTGTAGCTGATATGCTACTGGTCCTATTCTATTAATAATTTCAAAAGGCCAAACATACCTTGGGCTTTGCTTTCCTCTTTTACTGAACTTGACAACTCCTTTCCGTGGAGTAACTTTTAACAATACCTTATCTCCAACTTGAAATTCTAGTGGTTTTTGTTTGTTATCTGCATAACCCTTTTGACGATCTCGTGCTTCTTTTAGTCTTTCCTTGACTTGAATAATTTTGTCAGTTGTCTCTTGCACAATCTCAGGTCCTGACAGTTGCTTTTCTCCAATTTCTGCCTAACTTACTAGTGTTCGGCATTTCCGTCCATAGAGTGCTTCAAATGGTGCATAATTGATGCTGGTATGATAACTGTTGTTGTAAGAAAACTTTATTAAAGGTAAATGTTCATCCCAATTTCCTCCAAAATCTATCACACAAGCTCTAAGCATATCTTCCATTGTTTGGATTGTCCTTTCACTTTGACCGTCTGTTTGAGGATGATATGATGTGCTTAGATTCAATCTAGTTCCCATTGCTTTTTGGAAACTTGTCCAAAAATGAGAAGTAAAATGGCTATCTTTGTCAGACATAATAGATAAAGGTATTCCATGTAATGAAACTATTTCATTTACATACAGCTTAGCTAATTGTTCCATACTGAAAGTTTCTTTCATTGGTAAGAAATGAGCAGATTTGGTCAATCATTTCTACAATCACCCAGATTGTATCATTACCTTTTCGTGTCTTGGGTAGTTTAGTAACAAAGTCCATTGTTATCAATTCCCATTTCCAAATTGGCATTTCCAGATATTGCAATAATCCTGAAGGTTTCTGGTGTTCAGCTTTAACCTGTGAACAGGTTTGACACTTAGCAATGTAAGATGCTACATCCTTTTTCATTCCTATCCACCAGAAATTCTTTCTTAAATCTAATACATCTTATCACTTCCAGGATGCATTGTATACTTAGACTTATGGGCTTCTTATAAAATTCGGTTTCATAGGTTTCATTGAATAGGTATCCGTATCCTTTTCTTATGGAATCTCCAAATTCCATCTATTCCTTTCTCTAATTCCTTAATCATTCTTTTCAAACCTTCATCATCATCATCCTTGATTACTCTGTCTTGTATCTATTTAATTTGCTCATTTAAATCTATCTGCAGGTTTAGTCTAAGAGAGCGTACTCTTTTTGGCTTTTCATGATACTTACGACTTAGGGCATCAGCTACTACATTGGCTTTTCCTGCGTGATACTGAATATCACAATCACAATCACTAAGAATTTCTATCCAACGTCTCTGCCTCATGTTTAATTCTTTTTGTCCAAGGACATATCTTAAACTCTTATGATCTGTGAACACAATGAACTTACTACCGTAAAGATAGTGTCTCCAAATCTTAAGGGCAAAATTTATCGCTCCTAATTCTAGATCATGGGTGGTATAATTCTCTTCATGCTTCTTAAGCTGTCTAGAGGCATAAGCAATTACCTTTTGACGTTGCATAAACACACATCCATATCCTAACTTAGATGCATCACAGTATACTATAAAGTCTTCTGTTCTTTCTGGTAAAGCAAGTATTGGAGCATTGGTTAACTTCTGTTTCAAAATCCTGAATGCTTCCTCTTGTTTTGGTCCCCATTCAAACTTAACTGATTTGCAAGTCAGTTTGGTTAATGGAATGGCTATTCTAGAGAAATCTTGAATAAAACGTCTATAATATCCTGCCAATCCAAGAAAACTTCTCACTTCTGTTGGTGACTCGGGGACTTCCCATTTGGTAATCGTTTCGTAATTTGTGGGATCCACATGAATTCCTTCATGATTAACCAAGTGTCCAAGGAATTGCACTTCTTGCAACCAGAATTCACATTTTGAGAATTTAGCATAAAGCTTTTCCTTTTTCAATAATGTTAGGAGTATATGCAAATGCTCTGCATGTTCCTCCTTACTCTTAGAGTAAATCAGAATATCATCTATAAAGACAATTATGAATTTATCCATGTATGGTTTACATATCCTGTTCATCATGTCCATAAATGCGGCTGGGGCATTGGTTAAACCAAATGGCATGACTGTAAATTCAAAATGACCGTAGCTCGTTCTGAAAGCAGTTTTAGGAATGTCCTCTTCCTGTACTTTTAATTGATGATATCCTGAGCGTAAATCGATCTTAGAAAAGAATCGAGCTCCTTGAAGTTGATCGAACAGGTCATAGATTCTCGGTAGTGGGTACCAATTTTTAATCGTAACCTTATTCAGCTCTCGGTAATCAATGCACATACGCATCGACCCATCTTTCTTCTTGACAAATAATACCGGTGCTCCCCATGGGGATGAACTTGGTTGTATGAAATCTTTCTCTAGCAATTCTTCAAGCTGTTTCTTCAATTTCTGCATCTCTGTTGGCGCTAGTCGAAAAAGATGCTTTGGCAATCGGTGCCGTTCCTGGTATTAGGTCAATTCTAAATTCAACCTCTCGATCTTGCGATAATCCAGGTAACTCTTCTGGAAAGACATCGGAGAATTTAGATACTACGGGGATATCTTTTAATTTTTTCCTTTAGTGTTAATGATTAATGAAATAATATACATCATTCCTCCTTTCCATGTATAACTTGCAGCTTTCATTACAGATATGAATTTTGTTGATCTTGTTGACTTATCTCCTTTAATTGTGATTCTTTCGTCAGTTGGCGTACTTACTTGTACACACTTTTGATCACATAATATTCACACCTGATTGGCTACCAATCAATCCATTCCTAACACGACATCGAATCCGGCTAGATCCATTGGAAAAAGATTAGTGATCAAGTTATGGCTTAAAATTTCTATCCTTGTTTCCTACAGGATTTCGCTTATCTTGATAGAATCTCCTTTTGCCGTTTCCACCAGACAGTCTTGGTGAAGTTTAGTTAATAGTTGATTGAGAAGTTTGCAGAAAGAAGCATTGATAAAACTTTGGTTTGCACTAGATTCAAATAATACTTTAGCATAAACATCATTAACTAAAAACGTACCGGCAATCTCACCCGGAATCATTTTGGCTTCTTCGGGGGCCAGAACGAATGCTCTGGCATTCTTCTTGGGTCCTTCTGTTGCCTTTGCTTTGTTTTTTTCCGCTAGAGCTAATTTCGGACAGTTCGGTTTAATATGACCAGCTTCTCCGCAGTTGTAGCATATTCTAATGTTAGCTTTCTTCCTACAGTCTTCTTCATTATGCCCTGATATTTTGCAAAAATTGTTGTATATCGAGCACTTCCCTGAGTGTTTCCTCTTACAGTACTTGCAGTAGGGTGAAGAGGAAGATCCTGTTCCTTTCCTGCGATAGGAATTACCATAACGTAGTTCTTGGGTAATCTTTTGAGCTAGGTTCTTTTTCTGGGTTTCCTCTTGCGTACGCACTAATTCATCTGTCAAGGTGTTAGCAAGGTCTACTGCTTCTTCTATGGTTTGTAATCTAGCTGCCTTGACTACATGTCTGGTGTCACTGATTAATCCCCAGATGAAACAGGAGATTAATACTGGTTCTAGTGAGGCTAGGGTTGGAACTATTCTTGCATATTCAAAGAATGTGGTAGTATATTCCCTGCAATCTACCCCAATCATTTTATGATTTAGGAACTTATTAGCAATCTGTTCCTTTTCATTAGGAGGACATAATTTTCTTTCAACTATTTCCTTAAAGTTGTTCCATTCCTTATTGTAAACCTTGTCACTTCCTCTGGATTGAAGAATGGTATTCCACCACTCTAAGGCTGCATTCTTAAAAAGATTAGAAGCATACATGATCTTATCTTCATCTTCACATTAACTTATCTTTTAAAACTGCTTCTGTCTTTTCTATCCAGCGCAAGGTTGAAATGGCTCCTTCATTGCCTGAGAATTCTATTGGTTTGCATGATAAGAATTCTTTATAAGAACAACCATATGAGATGGTTCTTCTCTGTTTTGGAATTGGAGCTTGGATAATTAATCTGTGATTTCCATTCACGCTGTGATTTGGCTCAGTGGGTGCACGTTTACTTCCGATTACATATTCATTATTTTCTGTCTTTTTAATAATGTCGATAATATAGGGCATAGCATCTTTGATTCCTTGGGCTACTATATGTTCGATTGCACTTTTATCCACTTGGTTCTCGTTATTATTGTTATTCTGAATTTCCTGATTTACTTCGTTTGACATCTGGATTGTAAACATTTATCAGGTATTAATATCACAGAATAAATTAAATAACAAAACACTCAAGCATATTGAACCAAAACCGTCGATCATTGTGACTTTACTCTTTCTATACATATATGCATCTATTACAAATTACAACTGGAATTTAAACACTAGTAGTTATGCATCGATATTTATATATATATATTAGTTTATATCTATTGTAGTTGAGTTTTTTTTTAAGTAACAAAAATTACACACATATACATATATATATATATATTAGGTGACTTGTTTCTAGTAAAGCATCTCGTTCTCGTCATACTTCCATACTAGTCTTTCCCCGATTTGGCGAATCTGGTTTCCCTCTTCAACCAACTCTTCACCGTACTGGCGAAGTTCTGCTACATTCTCATGGCTCATTGGTGGCATTGGGGCTGGCACTTGTTCAGGGTAAAGTGGTTCTAGTTCTTCGTAAGGGTATGGGTTATTCAGTAACTCCTGAAATGACCGGTTGTCGGCCCACCACTGATCTAAAGGGCCCGGTGCTGGAATCCTAGGTATCTCATTTGGATCAAAGGCTGGGATTGGAAATTGGTTTTCCTGGTTTTGTTCTAGATTCATGGGTTGGTTAGGGAATAAAGGAAGTAATTGTGGTTCTGGCATTGCTACTTGGTTGAAATCATGTTCCCCTTCTATATTCCTAAACATGTGAAAATTGGCTAATTGTCTATCTAATTCTTCTTCCCATAAGGGTCTAGTTTCTGGATTCTGGTTATTTCTCTCAGCTCTATTCACTATTCTTTGTTGTTGAAAGTTTCTCATCCTTTTTCTCCTTTCCGATTTTGCTCTACTAAACCAACCCCTCTTATGTCACACCCTGATATTAACACGTATTTCCGGTGGGCCCGGTGGGGAGTATCGTGACGTAGTTGATATCATCATTGTCAATTAACACAATTTATAGCACAGCGGAAGGCTTGGAAGTTTAATTACTATTACATTCCATAGTGTCCGAAAGTTCAAAATAAAAGAATATACACACTGATTGTATTAACCTTCTGGGGTAGCCCAGTTGGCCAGCCTCACCCAGGCCTCTACTTGAGGTCACCGGTTCGATTCCCGGCAATGCCCTTATGGGGTGTTGGGGCTCTTCACCGTGGGTAATCACCGCCAGGCAGCTATGGGGCTAAGCTAGCTTGCGGAGTTGCAATACTCCGGCGGATGGGAGGTCCGTGCAACTACCCCCCCCCCCACACTGATTGTATTAGAGATCCACAGGCGGACCATAAAATCAAATACAAAAACTGAGTTTAACAGACTTCAGGCATCTAAGGATTTGCAAGATCCTCTTAATTGACACCAAGTAGCTCCAGCCTAGTTTCGAGAGGTACCTGTCACTTAGTCTTTGGAAAATACGTCAGTTTTCACTGGTAAATACAATTAACTTACTCTTTTGAAAACATTTAAGAAAATTGATTTAGGCGCACAAGGCACAAAATCATTTATAACTTGGGACAATTCTTATTAAAATCTTGTCAGATTTACATGTTTGTCATACATTTGGGCTGGTTTGGAAGCCGGACATGATTAACTGACTTGCCACTTATAAAACCCACAAAGGAGTTATCCCCAACTTGTGGGTAATTTAATATTTAGCATTTGCATCTATCAGGTGTATGCCTACACCACTTGCATAGGTCGTGGCCATTAATAACTTAAATGCTCCGAAGATATCCAGGACACGGTCGTTAACCCTCAATGTTTATGTTATCAAACAAAACAAATCAAAACGGGTTATGCGGATTTATTTAAATCACAATCCGACTAAATAATCCCATACCCGACCAAGCGGTAATAATTTACCGTATCCCAAGCCCGTATAGGGAAAATAAGTTAAAAGTATTTTCCTGAGCTAGTTATGCAAAGATGCTACTCAGCCGTAAGTTTCCTAAGACCTTGTGCAAATATCTTCTACCAAAGCAACTTAATCTGTAAGGAAGGTTTTATTAACCTATTAGGATACTAAACTGGTTAGTTATAAAGATGTTTTACGGTTCGAAACGCTAGATTAAGCGGAGACCGGAATGGAATGTGATTTAGACCTGACAAGTTTGAATACCTGTATAATATGGGTAAACTAAACATATTCTGGATTTTGAAATTTAGATGATATGGTTAAACCCGTTTTGGCTAATTTATGCAAACTAGTTACATAAACCGAACCGAATGCGTATAAGCAGAACGGGTAACCGAATGAACCATATACAAGTACCATATATTATTATGCTTAAAATATGTTAAGACATCAGTAGGATGTCAACATATATGCCCAAAAATAATTTAAAACCGAATTAAGTCCCGTAAGGGCATTTTGGTCATTTTAAGATTTATAAAAGAGGTTTAAAGGTAAACTGATGTTCTGGATAAAACCATTCTGTAAAAATATTTATTTTATGGTGTTATAACAGTAGGATATCATACATATGTGTGGTATATCATTTATGGCCAAACTATGCCCCGAAAGGGCATTTTGGTCATTTCACATATGTTTTTTAGGACATAATTGGAAGTCTGAGTTCATGACTTATTCCTACTGTCAAAATATTAAAATTTATTTATAATTTCAGTAGGTAACAAGTCTTGGGTGCTAAATATGGTTTTAAACTATACTATGCACCTAATTAGCGTAAAAGTCGATAACTGACGATATTTGCAAAGTTTATGTGATTCTGAGATTTTGACCAGCCTTGGATGGTCAAAATATTTTATTTATCATATTAGATCAGTAGGAAAAGGTTTTGCATGTTAATCATATATAAAACACATTTTATTTGCAAAAAGGGTATTATCATCAATTATAGAATTTATAAGAGAACTTAATGTTAAGGTCAATATCTAATCTGACCCATCATTCCAAAAATTCCTAAAAATGATATCATAACAGTAGGTTAAGAGTTTTATGTCAAAATTTATGTTTAAACATGATTTATGCATAAAAGGGTAATTTAATCTTTATAAAAGCTAACTTTACGATAATTTGCATAACATCAATTTGAGACCAGAATGTAGTGTCAAAATAATTTAGACATGTTTATAAATCAGTACCTAGCTTATTTGTATGTTCATATATTCAAAAATCTTATTTTTAGACGATAAGGGCATATTGGTCAACATTAAGCATAATAACGGATACATGCATAAGATTCAGAATTTCCAAATGACCATGTAATATAACCTCAGAGAGTTATACTACAACATTATATGGTCACAATGGAAGCTTAAAATATAAAGGAATTAAGCTTAATCGGGTCAGAACTAAAAGTTAAAGCAAAAGTCAAGCCTTTGCGACTTTCGCTTGCGAACCAAGCTTAAACTTAGAATTGTCGGGTTGAACATTCTTAGACATGTTCTAATAATATTTACCAAGTTATTTAAGTGACAAAATACGATTCATAACCTTTACATTATTAGTTATGATTTATATTTAAAAATTTGACTAGTTTGACTTTTTACTTAATTACTTTGACCCGACAATTAACTAAGTAAACGTGGCAATTAGGATGTGCCCTTTTGAGGGATTAACACACACCTAATTACGATCACGTAGTCCTATTCTCCTCGAACAATGGCGGGACCGTTTAGGTCTAAACCGAAAGTCAAAGCCGTTTTGCGGCAACTTTGACTTTCGGTCTTTAAACATATAAAAACCAAACTAGAATGGCTAAGGACATTTACAAAGGGTCCTAGCTTGAACTTGAACTCAGGGGGCTTCCTTTTTATTCAGGAATCCCAAGAAAATGCTCAAGCAATGAGAAGGAGTGTTGAGAATGAAAGGTGTAAGGAAATGAGGCTGCCCAAAGCCCCTATTTATACTTGAAGAGGGTAACCTTGGATCATGCCATCTGTTAGGGAGGTTCAAGGATGATCACAAGTGTCCAAAGTGGTTTTAAAAACCATCAAAAACTGCTAGATTTCGAGTTATGAGAGTATGGAGTGGTATGTGTGGTGAACAAGGAAGAAACCTGCAGCTGGCAAGGTAATTCTGTCGAAACAGAGCCCTCGCGTCGCGCGACGGCAGAGGGGCAGGGTTGTCGCGCAACCCGACCACCTTGTGTACCAGCAAAACAAGTTTTAAACTTGACAGGTTTGGTCCCTGAACCTTCTAATGCATATTATCTTTCATTTTAGGCACATTTAACCCTTCTAGTTAGTTTGTAGGTGATCTTAGAAGGATAACCTAACACCGTTAGGCCCGGTTTCGTTAAATGATCACCAAATACACTAGTTACTTCTCGTTGACGCTTTTAACCCTTCTTCTTGAAAGTTTGAGTAATTAACACATAACGATATCGAAACCTTGTGAATTTATTTTCACCTATTCTTGAGAGTATAATCGAACATTACGAAGCCCCAGGTTTGTTAAATGGTCACTCAGAGGTAAGCAGTACTGAAATTCAAACGAGTGCCCAAAGATTGTTGGAAAATTTTCCAGAAATGATAAGTGTATCTAGTATCTCTATCGGATACAATAGATACTGGCACTACGTGGAGAGATACAATCTCGTCTACATACAACTGAGCTAGCTTATCAGAGCTATGAGTCTCGTTGATGGGTAGAAAATGAGCTGACTTTGTCAGTCTGTCAACTATGACCCATATTGTATCATTTCCATGCCTTGTCTTAGGTAACTTGGTAATGAAATCCATGGTTACCATCTTCCATTTCCACGTGGGAAGTTCTAACTGTTGTAGCAAACCTAAAGGTTTTTGATGTTCAGCTTTAATCTGAGCACACATCAGACATTTAGCTACATGTGTGGCTATGGACTTCTTCAAACCCATCCACCAATAATTAGCCATTAGATCTTGATACATTTTGTCACTTCAAGGATGAACTGGGTATCTTAAATTATGAGCTTCCTGAAGGATTACATCTCTAAGCCCTCCATGGATAGGAATCCAGATTCTACCATTTAATATGAGGATTCCATCTTTTCCAGGTGACAACTGATCAACAGTTGCACCCAATTTCTCATTTGAAAGGTTAGCTTCCAATACAGCTTCCTTTTGAGCAGCTAACAGTTTTTTATTCAAACTATGTTTGAGTTCGATACCTTTGGCATTTATCTGTATAGGTTTAATCCTTTCTTTTCTACTTAATGCATCTGCGACTATATTCGCTTTACCAGGATGGTAGCGAATCTCACAGTTGTAGTCGTTTAAGGTTTCCATCCAGCGGAGTTGCCTCATATTGAGATCCTTCTGATTGAACAAATGTTGAAGGCTTTTGTGATCCGAGTATATCACACATTTGGTCCGATATAGGTAATGTCTACACAACTTAAGTGCAAATACAATGGCACCCAACTCTACATTCTTGATGCATAGGCAATTACTTTACCTTAGTTGTCTTGATGCATATGCAATTACTTAACCTCTCTGCATAAGCACACAGCCTATGCCAGTGTGTGAAGCATCACAATAAACAACGAAGTCTTCTACTCCTTCAGGCAATGTCAACACAGGAGCATTGCTCAATTTCTTCTAGAGGATTTCAAAAGACTCCTGTTGTTTAGGACCCCAATCAAACTTTACATTCTTGCGGGTTAGAGTAGTTAGAGGTGCAGCTATTCTTGAGAAGTTTTCAATGAACCTTCTATAATACCCTGCTAATCCTAGAAAGCTGCGGATTTTAGTAGGTGTCTTAGATGCTTCCCAGTTCATTATTGCTTCTATCTTGGTGGGATCCACTTGGATACCACGCTCGCTTACAACATGTCCGAGAAATTGGACTTCGCGAAGCCATAATTCGCACTTGGATAATTTAGCATAAAGCTTCACCTGTTGTAGTAGCCCTAGAATGCACCGAAGGTGTTTCTCGTGATCGGCTTGATTACGAGAGTATATAAGTATGTCGTCTATGAAGTCGATAACAAAATTATCTAGGTATGGTTTGTAGATTCGATTCATCAAATCCATGAATGTTGCAGGTGCATTGGTGAGCCCGAAAGGCATCACTAAGAATTCGTGGTGACCATACCTTGTCCTGAACGCGGTTTTGGGAACATCTTCAGTTCTAACTCTAAGTTGATGATACCCTGATCTTAGGTCAATCTTTGAGAAGAAACTTGCCCCTTGAAGTTGATCAAACAGATCGTCGATCCTAGGCAATGGATAACGGTTCTTGATTGTTACTTTATTAAGCTCGCGGTAATCAATGCACAGACACATTGAACCATCCTTCTTCTTTACAAATAATATGGGTGCTCCCCAAGGTGACGAGCTGGATTGTATAAAACCCTTTTCTAGTAAGTCGTCCAGTTAGGTTCTCAATTCCTTCATCTCTGTCGGAGCCTGATGATAGGGAGCTCGTGCAATCGGTGCTGCTCCTGGCAGGATGTCAATCCTGAATCCTACTTGTCTCTCAGGAGGTAATCCAGGTAGTTCATCCGGGAAGACATCAGGGTACTCAGAAATAATTGGAATATCTTCTATTTTGGGCTTCGGATCATCAACTGTCACTTGTGCCATATAGATGACACATCCATTCTTCAGGCACTTGGATGCCTTAAGTATAGACACATTGTCGGGCAATCCATAGTGCGTATCTCCATGAATGGTGATCAACTCACCAGATGGGCTTTTGATGTTAACTTGCTTCTTATCCCAGGCAACCTGGGCTTGGTTATGTGACAACCAATCCATGCCTAAGACTACATCAAACCCAGCCAATTTCATTGGCAAAAGAGATAGAGGAATAGAATGATTCTTAATGGATATAAAGCATCCATCAAGTAGAGTTGAAGCGGTTTCTAAGGTACCATCTGTGAGTTCTGCCTCATATTTAATGTCTAGAGTTTTAATAGGCAGATTCAGTAATTTACTAAACTTATGGTCTACAAACGACTTATCAGCACCTGAATCAAATAAAACTCTAGCATAAATATCATTAAGGAGGAAGGTACCTGTTATAACTTTATCATTATTCACCGCCTCCCTGGCGTTCATCTGAAACACCCTTGCATTGGTTTTCTTTGCCTCCTCAGGCTTCTTGTTGTTCTTTGGGCAGTTAGTCTTAATGTGCCTCTTTTCATTACAACCATAGCAGGTTGCCTCCTTTAAATTTCGGCACTCCAAGGTTTTATGCCCTTTCTTCTTACAGATTCCACAAGGCTTGGCTTGCGGATCCAAATTGCACTTCCCAAAATGCCTCTTGTCACAGTTCTTGCATTTGGGCTTGTCACCAAACTGTCCCTTCTTAAACCAAGAGTTTCCCTTTTTCTTTTTGTTTGACTGGTGGGACTGATCATCCTCCCTCTTTCTTTTCCCGTCCTCTGTAGCCCTTTTAGACTTGCTCCTTATAACATCTAGGGCAAGTGACAGTGACAGATCTACAACAGATCTATAAGAGGTAGGCTTAGAAGCCTTGACATTCCCCTTGATCTCTGGGGCTAACCCACCAATGAAACGCGCAAAGTGTTTTGGCTCTGGAGTGGCCAGATATGGGACGAGTCAGGACATTGAGTTAAAACTGGTAACATAGGATCTACAATCCAAATCCTTCATAACCAATGTGAGGAAGTCAGTCTCCACTTTCTCCACCTCATACTGTGGACAGTAAGTATCTTTTACCAACTTAACAAACTTAACCCATGAAAGGTTAAACAAAGGGATTTTCCCTGTGGATTGCACTAATGCTTTCCACCATGTCAAAGCGTCACCTTTAAAGGACTGTGATACAAACTTAACAATGTCATCTTTGGCACACCCACTGATATCTACAAATGTTTCCATCTCGTCCAACCACTTCATACAATCAATAGCTCCCTTTTCTCCATTGAAATCGCTTGGTTTACAAGAGACAAAATATTTGTATGTATAACCCTTGTTGTGCCGGGGAGCCTGATCAAACACAATCGCTTTAGAGGGTTCATTCTTCTGATTGGATGAATGTTGAGATTCATCCCTTTTTTACGTATGCGGCTTTGAGGGGGACTTTTAATGAGTTTTTGAACGAGCGTTGATTGGCTCTTTAAGTACCTCATTCACAGCTTTTGTAACGGCTGTGTTTATAATAGCTTGTAATTCAGCGTTGGTGAGGTTTATTCTAGCATTGTCATCCCCATTAGCTGGATGACTATTAGCTTCATCGGAGCCAGCCATGATTTGAATGCTATAATCAAGTAACAATAATTTGTTTAGTTATTATATAACCAATCATCGTAATTGATGATTAAATAGCCATGGTTTAGATAAACCATATAGGCTAATAAAGAAATATGTTTTAATTTATTTAATCATAATTTGCCTAGGTTAACAAACGAACCATTATTGGCGTTTAAACATGATATAATCCTTTATATTTATTAGACAGGGGACATAGTCACAACTGTCAATGTCATATAGACATTTTTATACATAGCACGAAGGCTTGTCTCGAAGGACATTTAAATGGCACAAAAGGCCTTGTCACTAGGACAATTTAAAATATAATTTTGATCTTTTTAAATCAAAGTTTTAAGGGTCGAACATAGTTCATCGCCTTTTGGACAAGAAGTTATAAAATATAACCATCTTTGTCATGAATATACATTGGCCCGTAGGCAGAACACCTCATATGGATGTTTTTGGTATAGACATCATATTTGATGTTTTTAGCCATGATTCGCATTGATCACTTAGGCTATGAAAGGGATTGGAAGAGTCCAATAATTTGAAGGCTGGTGTGGTTTCTCAAGCCACACTGCCAGGAGTGTTAACATGTTTTTAGATATTAACACGGAATTTTTGTCTTAAGAGGGTTATACCATCATAGCCATTAATATTTTGGCTAGGTTGTACCTTTAAGAACATCCTTTGAAATATCAACGCAGATCAATTTAAATTGAAATTATTATTTGCATGTTGATGTTATAAATACATATATATATGAATTTCAAAAGAAAAACTCCATTAATTGTACTAAGGATTACATATGCTTCCCTAAATGGGTCTTTGAAAATAAACAAATTGTCCACGCAGTGACTAAGAAAAGAAACAAGTCCTCGTAGGGACTAAAATAAAAAAAAAATGTCCACGCAGGGACTTAATTAAAACTACAACATAAAATAAAATAAAGTCTTCTACTTCTTCTTTCCCTTGATGAAGTTTGCAAGACCCTTAAGGAACTTATGGGTCTTTCTTTCACGTTCCTCTGCCCTATGCTCAACCTCTTCCAACCTTTGTAAGATTTCTTGCGTTTGTGGTTGTTGAGGTGGAGGTTGAGGTTGCTGCTGATAAGAAGGGTATTGATACCTTTAAACAGGATACCCAGTTGGGTATGCTGGTGGAAACGGTGAGGGATAGAGAGCATTATAGTTAACTGCTTCGACATATGGGTCGTAAGCAGGAGGTGGATAGCTGTAACCGGCAGGAGCCTAAGGCTCAAACGGGTTATACCCAGCTGAATCTGGGTAGGTAGGTATTGGGTTTTCATAACCCATTTGAGGTGGCGGTGGTGCAAAGGTGGCTGGTGTGGTATCAATTTCCGGCATCGTGTGTGAAGGTCCACCCATTTGTGTATCTTCAGGAATCGGAGGGTAGTTACTAGAAGTTTGAGGGGAACTAAACCTTGGTCCCCCTCGCATGGATATTCGTGCGTTTCTCCTCCATCTTGGTGGTTCAGGAGGTGGCTGAGGTGGTTCCTCAGCTGGCAGTGATGGTGGAGTCACCGCTTCAATGTGTGGCTCCTCATGTGGCTGCTGTGGTGGGGTGTTGTGATAAGAAGGGGTGTTAACAAAATCCACTGCCCAAACCATTCTTTAAAAGTATCAGGACCTCGATAGGGAGATCCCGCAAAAGACGAGCAACTCGAAATATCAAAGGGATGCGTAGGCGCCCCAGATGGTGGCATATGTGGATCTGGATCATCGTCCATATCCATATCCTGTGAGAAATGGTCCTCGGGGTCCAACGGGTTATATCCCGCTGGTGCATTAATATAACCATCAGGGTTAAAGTGAACCTGTGAGTAAGAATGGTGGGAATGAGAATGATGGGATGAATGGTGAGAATAGTGGTGAAACGAGTGTGAATGCAGCGAATGCTGCGAGTGCTGTGAATGTTGGGGCTCATCAGGCCCGAACGAATGATGGTATGAAGGTGAAGTGCTAAGCGAAACGGAGCGTCTCGCTGGTTCTAAAGAATGTCTCCAATTATCATTTGAGTTGGAGCTGCTGAATGACGCTGAAGGCGTGCGTCGGTGTGAGGGTCCGGCGTGACTGGATGGTCCCCCCCATGGGACCTTTTCCTTTTCCCCTGACACGTGGCGGCATTTTTATAAGACATGTCAAAACAAGAAAACAACATATAAACGACAAAAGCAAAGTTAAGAATAATCCTAGGTCATTGCCTAGACTCGGAAGTCTAAGGAATGTGCTATTGTGTCATTGAGATTAAACACAAAAGGCCAGTGTTTAATTCACTCAATGTTGGCTCTGATACCAACCTGCCACACCCTGATATTTCAACGTATTTCCGGTGGGCCTGGTAGGGAGTATCGTGACGTAGTTGATATCATCATTGTCAGTTAACACAATTATAGCACAATGGAAGGCTTGGAAGTTTAATTACTATTACAATCCATAGTGTCTGAAAGTTCAAAATAAAAGAATATACAGACCGATTGTAATAGAGATCCACAGGCGAACCATAAAATCAAATACATAAAACTGAGTTTAACAGACTTCAGGCATCTAAGGATTTGCAAGATCCTCTTAATTGACACCAAGTAGTTCCAGCCTAGTTTCAAGAGGTACCTGTCACTTAGTCTTTGGAAAATACGTCAGTTTTCACTGATAAATACAATTAACTGACTCTTTTGAAAACATTTAAGAAAATTGATTTAGGTGCACAAGGCACAAAATCATTTATAACTTGGGACAATTCTTATTAAAATCTTGTATACAGATTTACATGTTTGTCATACATTTGGCCCGGTTTGGAAGCCGGACATGATTAACTAACTCGCCACTTATAAAACCCACAAAGGAGTTATCCCCAACTTGTGGGTAATTTAATATTTAGCATTTGCATCTGTCAGGTGTGTGCCTACACTCCTTGCATAGGTCGTGACCATTAATAACTTAAATGCTCCGAGGATATCCAGGACACGGTCGTTAACCCTCAATGTTTATTTTATCAAACAAAACAGATCAAAACGGGTTATGCGGATTTATTTAAATCACAATCCGACTAAATAATCCCATACCCGACCAAGCGGTAATAACTTACCGTATCCCAAGCCCGTATAGGGAAAATAAGTTAAAAGTATTTACTTGAGCTAGTTATGCAAAGATGCTACTCAGTCGTATGTTTCCTAAGACACTATGAAAATATCTTCTACCGAAGCTACTTAATCTGTAAGGAAGGTTTTATTAACCTATTAGGATACTAACGGGCCTTATTTAAGACAAAGACTTAAACCGGTTAGTTATAAAGATGTTTTACGGTTTGAAACGCTAGATTAAGCGGAGACCGGAATGGAATGTGATTTAGACCCGACAAGTTTGAATACCTGTATAATATGAGTAAACTAAACACATTCTGGATTTTGAAATTTAGATGATATGGTTAAACCCGTTTTGGCTAATTTATGCAAACTAGTTACATAAACTGAACCGAAAGCGTATAAGCATAACGGGTAACCGAAAGAACCATATACAAGTCCCATATATTATTATGCTTAAAATATGTTAAGACATCAGTAGGATGTCAACATATATGCCAAAAAATAATTTAAAACCGAATTAAGTCCCGTAAGAGTATTTTGGTCATTTTAAGATTTATAAAAGAGGTTTAAAGGTAAACTGATGTTCTGGACAAAAAAACATTCTGTAAAAATATTTATTTTATGATGTTATAACAGTAGGATATCATACATATGTGTGGTATATCATTTATGGCCAAACTATGCCCCGAAAGGGCATTTTGGTCATTTCACATATGTTTTTAAGGACATAATTGGAAGTCTGAGTTCATGACTTATTCCAGCTGTAAAAATATTAAAATTTATTTATAATTTCAGTAGGTAAGTCTTGGGTGGTAAATATGGTTTTAAACCATACTGTTGGTGCATGCGTCTGTCGACTTCGTCTTGTATCGAGTCTTGTGCTTAGAATGTTAGATCAGTGCACGTATTTCGAGAAAACATGTAATTCCGCTTGCACAAGGTGATTCCGCTTGAAAGTGTATGTATGTAATTCCACTCGGAATGAGATTCCGCTTGGAATTCTTATTTCGCTTGGAACGTCTTCAAGCGAAATCATGGGTCTATAAATACTAGTTCAAGCGAGATCAGATGTAACAGTTTCCGGTTGTGCAACGAAGTGCTGCCGAAGTATTGTCTCGCTGTAAAACGTCATTATTTCAATAATATCGACAGTTAAAGTGATGTTCTAGCTGAATTGACCTCAATACGTCTGTTTCCGCCTTTGTATTGAGTAAAACTCTTCTGATCGACTCGTTCGGGTCTGAAAACGATCCTACAAGTGGTATCAGAGCTCAGGAAGAAGAGTTTATACCAATTCAGTTGAAAAATCTGATTTCTACACCTTCTTTTTCAAATTTAACAAGTGTTCACGGTTAAAATCGGCTAAATTTCTCTCAGAATGTGCGTAATACTGTTTTAACAAGGCCTTGAAAGTTTCAGGCCTAAAATCGATCTAAAACTGATAAAATCTTTAATTCCGCTTGAAAACAGCTTGAGAATGATGACATCAGCAGCATTTCATACGTATTAGTTGGTTAATTCCGCTTGAAACACTTAGTCCGCTTGAAAATTCTGCTGATTTCGCTTGAAACGTGCTTTTCCGCTTCAGTTAGGTAATTTCGCTTGAGTGATTCCGCTTGAATCACTGATTCCGCTTCAAGGTCTTTATTCCGCTTGAAAAAGGTGTGTGTTCAAGCGAAATTAGGTATTTCGCTTGAAAGGAGTGTTTCCGCTTGAAGTGTGATTTCATTTGAAGATTGTAATTTCGCTTGAACAAACTGTTTGAGAATTTTTTTGAAAAACCGAAACATGGAAGAGGAATTTTACAACGCATTCGCTACCCCGGTTACCCCGATTACTCTTGCACAAAACACGATGTTGGAAAATGAAACGAGGACTATGCAAAAACCGCCTAAGCTCATGAACATCGAGGAGTATAAGGGTTGGGAAGGACACTTTGAAAACTGGGTACAAGCTAACTATTTGGATGCTTGGGAATGTGTTGAGATGAAATACGTTAGACCGATGAATGATGACGAAGAGATTATTGCTATTAAGGATCTGAGTGCCGATAATAGAAAGAAATACAAAGATGAGAAAATGATGCTAAGTTTACTACAACAAGCTATGAAAGAAGATATCTTGGTGTTATTGCAACACAATGGAACTTCTTATTCAATCTGGAAAGCATTAAAATCGAAGTTTTAGGGAAGCCAAGAGATGGTCAAGAACAAGAAGTCACTTTTAAAGAAAGAATTCGATCTGTTTCGTGGATTGAAAAATGAAAGCACAAAGCAAATTATTGAAAGATACAGCAATTTGTTAGCCAACATGAGGAGATTGAGCATCGAGAAAGATAATGAAGAGTTGATTGAAAAGTTGGCTGATGCGTTGCCATATGAGACTTGGGGTACATATCTCATGATGTTGAGGAACAAGAAAGGTTTTAGCAATCTGACATTGAGCAAATTCATTGAAAAGATTGAGGCTCGGGAGATGGAGCAGAGAAAGGTTTTAAGAATGAAAGATTTTGACGGTGAACAAGACATCGGACTTTATTACAAAGGTGGGGTCAGTGATAAAACCACCAACTTGTCACCGAAGATTGAGACAGCATTCAATGCCAAGAGTTCATCAGGAAGTTCTTCAAAAGGATCAAACAGCAACAAAAGTTTTTCATCATATCCGTCATTTGATCCAAACATTTCAGTAACCAAGAATGGCAAAAAGCAACAATGCAACATTGTTTTGAATCTGGAGAATGATGAGGATTATTCAGCAGAAATTGCCAAAAGTCACATGTCTTTGTTGGGAACCGTGTTGGAATCTTATGGTAGTTTTGTTGCAGGTCGGATCGGGAATCCTATGTTGACAAAAGAGGATTACGATCAAATAGATGCTGAAGAGATGGAATTGATGGACATAAAGTGGTGTTTGGCAAGTGTGTTGAGACAAGCTGAGAAATTTAAGCAAATCACAGGAAGAAATGATCTACGTGAAGCTAATGTTTCTACTTTAGGCTTTGATAAATCTAAAGTCACTTGTTTTCGTTGCAGGGAAGAAGGACACTTCAAGAGGGAGTGCAAAAACCGAGAAGCAAGTGGAGCTCAAAATCTGTTCAACAACAACAATGATTACTACCGGAAAGCCATTTATCATCAAGTTGCTCAACAACAACAAGAACCACAAGTGGCACATGGTAGAAAAGTAATCGAAGAGTCTTCAAAAAGAGCTTGTATGGTGAATCAGGATGTTCAAAAGCCAACGGAAGGTTTCAGTTGGGACAAATATATCTCAGCTGATAATAAAGCATGCCTGATAAACCAAGATGATGAAAAATTGCCTGAAGGTTTTAGCTGGGCAAATTTCAATTGGGATGATTTTCATCCAAACAAAGATTCAAATCACAAAGCATATGTCGCTCGAGTTGAAGAAGATAGTGATGATGATAGAGAGTATCATGCAAGAAGATTAGCAGCTGATTTGAAACTAATAGAAGAGAGTGACAGTGATGACGATAAAACTAAAAAGAAAAATAAAAAGGTTAAAACACCAGTGAGCAGTGACGATGAAGAAGTACCAGTGATAAGGAAAAAGGTAAAGGAAGTTCCTAAGTTCAAAGTTGATGCAGAAGCTAACGCTAAAAATGTTCCGATGATTTGTGAGAATTGTGAGGTTATAAAAAGGAAAAACAATGAGTTGATGAACAACATAAACATGCTAAAGGAATCTTATGATGTTCTGAACAAGGCCATGAATCAATACAATCAATCAAGTGAAGAACAAGCAACAGCCATGAAGACACTTCAAGGAGCTTTCATGATAAAGCAGAAAGTTGTGAACAACTACATTGAGAAGTGTGCTGTGCTAGAGCAGAAACTTGAAACCCAAAGAATTGAAACTGAAAGAGTTAATCGTTTGTTGAAAAGTTAGTCATGTACTTCTTATGTCATTGACCGGATTTATCCAACTGTTGAGGGCATGAAGGCATTTGAAGATGATGAAGTAACTGAAGAACAAAAAGTTTATGAAGAAAAGACTTCTAAAAAGAAGAAAGAAAAGAAGAAGGATACTAAAGAAAAGACATCTGGTAAGAAAGAAGGTTTCAGTTACAACAAGTGTCCACCCCCGCTTGAAAATGGATAATCTCCAAGAAATCCAAATTCAGAAAGAGTCGAAAAGGCAACAAATTTACAGTGGGAGTCGGAGTCTACAGTTAACTTGCCAGAAAATATTGATGTCACGTTTACATCATCTGACACCGATCATGAGTCCGAGTTAATAAAGAAAGTGGTCGATCAGGTGTTGGATAAAGATGAATCCGAGGAGTCAAAGTCGGAGTCTATGTCAGAGTTAAAGTCTGAGTCCAGCATTCCGAGTCAAACTGACAAACAGGGCAAAAGGGTTTACAATAAAGAATTCTTGTTATCAAAATCTAATTTGGATGACGAAACGTTTAAAGTTGCATATACTTTGAATGATTCTGACAAATTATATTTTGACGAGGAATTTCCAATAAGAGGTGTTAAACCAGAAATGATTAAAAAAGTTTTCAAACTAACATAAATTAATATTTCTGAAATAAAAGATGTAAATCTTAATGATAAACCTAAAAAGTACACCTCAAGAGTTCAACAAAGAGAAAACAAGAAAAAGGGTTACAGTTCTGGTTCTGGTTATCGAAAGAAACCAAACCATAACGGTAATTTCAAAAAGAAAGGATTGGGTTTTATTCCACCAGAAAAACAGAAAAATGAAAAATATGTTCGAGATTTTAAATCAAAAATGATATTTATTTCAGGTACATCTACTGAAGAGGAAAAAGAAAATATGTTCAGGAACCAGTCGAACAAAGAATTCCTTGCGAAAAAGCAAGAAGAGATGAAGTCTACTGATCAGATAAAAGAAACGAGAACCTGTTTCAAATGCAACACTATTGGACATATTGCCAAAGATTGTTCCAAGGCAATAAAATCAAAACAGGGAGTTTCTCGTAACCTGAAAGATAAAGAGATTGAGTTTGAACCACCAATTGATAGAACTAAACTTTTCAAAAATTCGACTTTTGAGATTGGTGAATATTCAAACAGATTTTACAAGAAAAGGGCAAATCTTGACAACCAAAAATGGGTTGTTAAAAAATCAGAGGACAGTTCTAGCAATGATTCTGATTCGTCAAAATCAGAGGAGCTATCTTCTGGCGATGAATCTGATTCCACAAAATCAGAGGAGCCACAAATTGAGGTTAAAAGTGAAAAGTCAGTGCCGACTGTGGATGATGTGAATTTTCCACCACATCGGGCTGAAAATTTTAAGAAGAAAATTGGTAAAGTTGAGATTTGAAATCAATTTTTTTCTGAAAAGAAAGAATTTGATATTGAGAAAGCCTTCAATTCCAAAGTTCATAACATTTTTGGAAAAATGGTTGACAGGAAGGTAAAAGGAGTCAAAGAATTTTACGGGAAGAAAACAAAGAAGCAAGGTAAAGTATCATCCCTGGTTTGTGACTGGAATGGTACTTACTATGAACAGTAAAATTCTGGACTTGCCAGAGCTCCCAAGTTGGTAATCGTGGAGCAGGAATCGGCATCATTCTTATATTGTTTAAAAAATTGAAAATTGGTCACTAGTATGACTTGCCGGAACTCCCAGGTTGGTAAGTGAGGAGTAGGTATCGGCATCTTGAGAATTCAACCTACATGTGGTAATTGGTTGATAAGCCATGTGGTTGAAAAAGGTTTTTACCTTCAAGTGGTAAATCAAGGACATTAAGTTGTACTTGTTTTTTTTTCCTACAAGTGGTATTTTGAAAGACAATGTGATGAACCCCTAACCTACAAATGGTAAAATCAATCAACAAAACTTATTTTTCGGAAAAACCATTTGATTAAAACAAACTTAAGTGTTTTGAAATCAATGGGAAAATAGTTTGTTGGGAGGGGGAGTTCTGATTGTTTATGCCAAGTGGATGGCGAAGTGAAGCTATTCGATATCAGTTGTCACGTTGTTTGTATAGTTTGTTTTCAAATTTCTTTAAATGTGTTTGCATTTTAGGGGGAGTAAGAAATTTCAGAAAATCCAAAAACATTTGAAAATTTGAAAAAAACAAAAACATGATAAAATTCAAAATGAGTTTTTGTGTCAAATAAGAGGAAATGATAGTACATCAGTGGACTATCACAACATGCTAAAGAATTGGAAAGTTAAAATGTGATAAACGGTCTCACTGATGATATGCCAGTAGGTTTTTGCACATTTAGTAGATTGTGACGAGATATAAACCTAAATTCAAACTTGCTTATATCGTGGGGAAACATCTCTCAGATATATGGGTAACCCCCGAAATTTTGTTTGAAAGGTCCCTCTTTCTGAGATACTAGGTCTTTATGCTCAGTGATAACTGAGGTATTATCCCGGGACTTCTGATAATGCGGAAACAATGGCCTAGTCCCCAGAGAATACTTTACTGCTTGCTTGAAATATAGCGCTGCCCTCAGCATAAAATGATGAGACAATAAAATTGCTAATCAATGTTGTTGTAAAAAAAGATCCTCTAAAGGGGACCCACCAAAAGTCGAGCCGTCATCCCTCTGCTGAACGGAAGTTCTGACCTGAGCTCTCACGGTTTCGCAATATAACCCCTTACAGATATCATCTGTGGTATACTCACCTGTAAGACTGAATATT
>JARYGA010059863.1:135998-176321 GCA_030545235.1 Helianthus tuberosus | reverse complement strand
AAGTGTTTGTGAGTAAGATAAAGATAAAAATGTTGGATGAGAAATAGAAGTTTTTTTAGGATGAGAGATAAATTTTGATAAATGTGATTTTTTGTAAGTAAGATAAAGATAAAAATGGTGGATGAGACGTTATAAGTTTTGTAGAATGAGAGATAAATATAGAAAAAATGTGATTTTTAGTTAAATTATAGGGTAGAATATGGTGGAGTTGTGAATGCTCTTAGTTAGACAAATTTTAGAGTTCAGAGAAGCAAAAAGAGGAAATACTTTTTTCTGCTGCTAATTTTGTTGCTACTCTGTAGGTCCACCCGGAGGATCGAGTAACCTCTATTCCCTGTTTTCCAACAAACCCGAAAGTGCGGAATCCAAACGGGTAAGTTAAACCAAGTGACGAACACAAACACAAAGATTCAACGATTAACACTCCATTGTATTAATGCGTATGAAACGGTTACAAATCAATGTTTACAAAAGGTCTCTGTAAACTCTCAGTGTGTGTGTGTTACAGTGTGTTCGCTCTCAAATCTATTCAGACTTGTCTATGTGTTCTGTCTGTTATCTGTGTATATATACTGAACCAGGTCGACGAAACACTTGAGAGTCAACGAAACAACTGTTTCGTCGACGAAACACATGTAACATATCATCAAAGTCGATGAAACACTTTTGTTTCGTCGACCTACACATTGGCTAATATGGGGTTCGTCCCAGTAGAAGTTTCTGGCCCAAATCAAGGTTCTCGGCCCAATCATGCACAAACGTGAATTCATAAACTTCAATTTGTAAGTAATAGTCAAACTTGTGACATCATCATGACATCATCATGATGATGTCATGGTGATGTGGCAGCGGGAACCGGCTCGCGGCGCTTCGTGCTTCGCGTGTCGAACTCTGGGACGCACGACGGAGGAATGTCGTGATGTCGGGCTTGAGTCGAACCTAACCGGGTCGAACCGAACTGAGTCGCGTCCACATAATATGTATCAACAAACTCCCCCTTGGACGGTACTCGTAAGGTTCATCTTCCATATCTTCCATGTCGGAGGATCTTCAAAGTCTTCACGCGTCGTAAGTAGAAAGTGTATCAACAAACTCCCTTTTCATTTAGGTAGTGTGTTAACAAACTCCCCCTTTGATTACGCTTGTGAATCTTTTGACTTCAATGCTTGAGATCCTTGTGGTGTTGGTGATTGATCAGCGGCAACTCGATCATCTTTATCATTTGAGTGCCTTCACGTCGTGTCTTCATTCCAAAGCTTGTCCACGAACATGTTCTCTTCGCCTTTAGTATCTGCACATGCAAGAAATCTAAACGCGTAATGAGAACAACTGCTTGGAATATAGTTAACATTAAACAAATGACACACATGTGACCAATTCTTATTCAACTACCGTCCGACAGTTTAGTTTGAAAAGTTAACAGATTTTTCAATTTTGATTATTAACTTTCAAAACTTGCAAACTCTGACCGTTTATGAAGATTCAGTCGTTTTGGTTTTCATTAAGATTTCAGGCAACGAAGACGTGAGTTCCAACATCGGTTAATCAAAACTAAATTAGAAATAAAATCTTTTTGACTTTTATAAAGTTTATATGAAAACACACCTAAAATCTTTTTGGTATTTTGAATATTTCAAATGTAAAGACTGAAAGCAGTAAATAAATATATACAGAGTTGCAGAAACTAATAAAAGTAAATATATACAAACATTCTTTTTGCGAGTTTCGAGGGTAAGAGAATCATATCAGTGTACGGTCATGCCAAAACGCTCTTGTTGTTCTTTTTGTTAACAATTAGATAAACATCCTATAACGATTATCGGTATTGTTATCCACATAAGCTCAACTTATCATATGTAATCATGGCGAGGGGATACGTTAAGGTATGATTTATACTTACCGACCGGTGTTCATCCACATCACGACACATTCCCGTATCAAGGTATGCACGAGGATTCATCTTACTGGTGAGTATACCATTTATCATCTGTTTTGACGTATATGAAAATGTGAGAAACTCACTTATTTTGATTGAAAACAAGCCCTATGTGATAGAATCACTTATTGATGAGGAACTTGATTTTCAGATGCATGAAGGGCACAGGAGCAAGTCCGTGAACAGGTCGGTACTTTCGTACATCAGAGAGACGAACTTGACTCCCGGATAATGTGACATATTATCACTTTTTTTGTGGACATGTGATTGTTGATCACTTATTGAGGTCGTATGCAGTATGTACACGTATGTATGATATCATGGAAGATCTAGACTTCGTCTCCGTTTTGTTTCGGTAAAAGAAACAACCATGATACCCAGATGATAAACAGCATAAAGACCACATATCTCAGAACCTCGGCAATCTCTCAAACGAAATTTCGGTACTAAGACCATATGCCAATGAGTGGTTCCCACCTGGTCTTCAGTCGATTTAAGTTTATGTCACCCTGCACACTTTAAGATGATTGTGAGCCTACCGATACATCTTATATAGAGCTGCTTAACATTTTTCAATTTGCATTTCAGTTAAAAGAGGTTTAGACAGACCACTGATGTACTATCATTTTCTCTTTTGCTCGCCAGGAAACTCATTTTTGATTTTCTATTGTTTTTGGGTTTTGAAATTTTTTGATGTTTTTGAATTTTTCAAACTTGGATTTACTCCCCCTAAAATTAACAAACTTACAATAATTTTAAAAACACAAAGATATTTACAAAAACGATTTTCCGATGTGGATTACTCTTGCTTGACCTTAATGCCGTTTACCAATAATAAAAAGTCAAATCTTGATTTATCAAATGCTTTGGTAAAAAGGTCGGCACGTTGGTCATCAGTGTGGACCTTAACAACATCGATTAGCCTTTTATCAAAGCAATCACGTATGAAGTGATACTTAATTTCAATGTGTTTGGTCTTTGAATACTGCACAGGATTTCTAGTGATAGATAAGGCAGCAGAATTATCGACTAAAATAGGAGTAGTTAGGAATTCAAAACCGTAATCGCGCATTTGCTGTTGTATCCACAAGACTTGGGAGCAACAACTTGAGGCAGCAATGTATTCAGCTTCACAAGTTGATGTAGCGACACAAGTCTGCTTCTTGCACTGCCATGTTACGAGGCGAGTTCCTAAAAACTGGCATCCAGCCGTTGTGGATTTGCCGTCGATTTTGCATCCGCCAAAATCAGAATCACTAAAAGCGATCAATTCAAAGTTATGATCCTTAGGGTACCATAGACCGGTGTCTGGGCAACCCTTCAAATAACGAAAAATCCTTTTTACAGCTGCAAGATGTGAGGGCTTCGGGTTCACTTGATATCTGGCTAGCAGGCATGTTGGATACATTATATCTGGTCTTGATGCTGTGAGGTACATAAGGGATCCAATCATCGCGCGGTAGTATGAAGAGCTAACAACTTCACCCTTCAAGTCTGGATTGATTCCGTGATTTTGCTGCAGTGGGGTTCCAATGGGCAATGTGTCGGACATCTGGAATCGGTTCAGAATGTCTTGAACATACTTAGTCTGATGAATGAAAATCCCAGACTTCGTTTGTTGCACTTGCAAGCCCAAAAAGAAAGTCATCTCCCCCATAGCGCTCATCTCGAATTTATCCTGCATTACACGCTCGAAATCCCTACACATAACATTGTTAGTAGAACCAAATATAATATCATCCACATATACCTGAACCAGTAGAAGATCTCCATCTTGTTCTTTTATGAAGAGAGTGCAATCGATAAGACCTCTACGAAATCCATTCTCCAGCAGATAATTAGATAAGGTTGCGTACCAAGCTCGAGGTGCTTGATGTAGACCATAGAGAGCTTTGTTCAGCAACCAAACCCGATCGGGATGAATAGGATCTTCAAATCCTGGAGGCTGTTCAACATACACCTCTTCTTCCACTAGACCATGTAAGAATGCACTTTTGACGTCCATCTGGTACACCTTGAATCCTTTGAATGAGGCATAAGCCAGAAAGATCCGAATTGCTTCCAGAAGTGCAACAGGTGCATACACTTCGTTGTAGTCTATACCCTCAATCTGACGAAAACCTTGAACGACCAATCTTGCTTTGTTGCGAATAACGATTCCACGGTCGTCCTTTTTGCATTTATACACCCAACGGGTACCAATCTTCTTATAACCAGCAGGTTTCTCTACGAGCTTCTAGACACCAAGTTTCTGGAATTGTTGCAGTTCTTCCTGCATTGCTTCAACCCAAGAGTTATCTTTCAAAGCGTCTTTCTAAGTTCTTGGCTCTTCCTGTGAGACATAACACGCGAAAGACCAATCGTTTTGTTGACCAGATTCTCGAATCGCCGCATGCAAGCCAGCGTTGTTGTTGTTGCGCAACATGTTTCTTGTTTGTATGCCACTTTGTACATTGCCTATGATGTTTTGTTGAGGATGGGTATTATGTATTCTAGTTTCTGGATTATCTGGGACAGGAACATTAATACCTAGATTGTTGAGATTGAGATCAACAACCAATTCAATACCCGAAACTGACGAAGAGGATGATGCAGTAGCTTCAGCTGTTATAGGGGCATCCACTGGAGGTGTAGCCTCTGAAGTACCATGAACAGCTGATGTAGGAACTTCTTGATCTGCATCTAGAAATTCTTCATCCTCTGAAGATTCGTTCAGTTCGGTTGCATCATGAAAATCCTCATTGTCGAGAGAATTGTTGTTCACTGAAGATGGCTCTTGATTGACAACAATTGGACGAACCAACGGTGAATCTGTTGCGTTGTCACTCTCGAAAAACATCCTTGTCGCAGCAATTTCTTCAACTGCTTCAACATTGATCGAATTGAAAAAGTCATCGTACTCAAACATCCATAGTTGACCTGGATTTTTGACTGGCAAAGTGTGTCTTTGTACTCTGACTTCAGACCATTCCTCAACCCTTTTAGTCTGTAGATTCCAGACTCTTAAGTTAGGGGTGGCATAACCAAGAAAGTGACCTTCAATAGCTTTTGCCCCAAACTTTCCATTAGGATCGATCATTGTGCAAGGAGCTCCAAACGGTTCAAGATATGACAAATCTGGTTTTCGTTTGTGAAGAAGCTCAAAGCAGGTCTTGTTGTGTCTTTTTACTGTAAGGACTCGATTCATCGTGTAACATGCGGAGGCCACAGCTTCACTCCAGAATGGAATGGGCAACTGCGACTCTACCAACATAGTCCTAGCAGTCTCGATCAATGTACGGTTCTTACGTTCAGCGACGCCGTTCTGTTGAGGAGTATAAGCCGCACTAAATTCGTGAAAAATACCTTTTGATGTGCAAAACTCCGCCATGGCTTGATTTTTAAATTCTGTACCATTGTCGCTGCGTATCCGTCTAACCTTCAACTTATACAAATTCTCAATCTGAACGATCAAGTTTTTGATAATACCGAAAGTTGCACTCTTGTGAGCCATAAATGCCACCCAAGAAAATCTTGAATAATCATCCGTTATCACGAGGCAGTATTGATCATTCCTGATGCTTTTGTGCTTGACAGGACCAAACAAATCCATGTGCAAACATTCAAGAGGAACTGCCACCGTGTTGATCTTCTTTGTCAGATGTCGTTTCTTCGTTTGCTTTCCTTTTTGGCATGAAACACAGACGTCTTGAAGATGGAAATTTTTAAGAAGAACACCATTTACTATTTCATTCGTCACCAAATGATTCATTTTGTGTAAGTGAATGTGGCCCATACGTCTGTGCCAAGAGATAGAGTCTTTTTCTGTAGCTTTTGTAATGAAACAAGTTGCTTGTGCAGTAGTTGTAATTGCTTGGCTCATATCAAGGACATATAAATCGATTATCCTTGGAGCAGATAAGAGAATCCATTCTTTTGGAATCTTGAAGCCGGGTTTCAGCACGTAACATCCATTTGCATCAAAGTGTACTGAAAACTGCTTATCACAGATTTGTGAGACGCTGAGAAGATTGTGATCAAGTTGTTGTACAAAGTTGATCTTGTCAAAACTTACAACCCCGTTGGATACCATTCCTTCTCCCGTAATATAACCTCCTTTATCTCCAGTAAAAGCAACATAACCTCCTCTAATAGATTTAACGTCGTAGAGAAGCTTCATGTTGCCTGTCATGTGCCTGGATGCCCCACTATCAACAATCCAATGACTGCTGAAAGTTCCTCCTGGAACACCCTGCACATGTACTCACATGATTAGTTGGAGATGGGGACCCAAGCCTTTGTGGTCTTGGGTCTTCCATTTTCATCAACGTAAGTTACTTGAACTTCTCGATGTTGTGGAAATTATGATGTTCCCCCTGATTCAATTACCATTTTTGGTTTCCAGGTCTGTTTTGTTTTACCAGTGTTATTCTTTAAAATCTTAACTTCATGATTGTCTGAAGTTTTTGAATTGTCTGGTTTGACATAAACAGATGTTTTGTTAACCACGTCGGTTTTAATCGCTTTTTCTATTTTCTTGACCTGTTGGCGTTTCTGTTTCTTTTCCCTTTCTTTTACAAGATGGGGATCTGGTTTTGATGAAATAGATCGCTTGCGGTCAATTTGGTCACGGGGATCATCAACTTTGGCTTTTTGTTTAAGAAGATATGGACAATTTCGAATGATATGTCCAATTGTGCCACATGAAAAAGATGATCTACGTTCTACAAACCCCGTAGTATCTTGTGATTGTCTTGTCGATGAACTTTGTGATCCCGAGGTACTAGGTTTTGAACTGTTTGGTTCGTTTCTTTTCAAAGAATTTACTTGAATGGCATGATCTAAGTTAGATTTATTTGAAAATGTTTCAAGTTTATCTGTTCCCTTCGATTTCACAAAGTTCACTTTCTTGTCCTTTTTCTTGGTCTGTTTCTTTTGCCATTGAGTCGGTGAGTTACTTTTAGGTTTGGTGCGATTTTGCTGAACTTTCTCAGTTGGTAATTTCTGATTGCCACATTGTTTTCGAACTTCAGCCTTTGGGATAGGAGGACACTGTGTTACCACAACGTGTGATCCTGTCTTTCCCAAAAACTTACTTGTTGAATCCTCAAAAAATTTACTAATTAAAGATTGATTAACATTCTTAATAGGAAAATCTTTGTCAGAGTAGATTTTATCATCACCAACAAGAGTGTACAGCAAATTCACACTCTCAGACTCTTGTGAGGAAGTAGACGTGGACTCGGTCAGAACAGTCGTAGCAGGTTTTGCGGGAGGATCACATAGAATATGATTCTCGAGAGGTATGTCCTCTTCTTTGATTACCGCATCTGACTGTGCTGAGTCAGTATCATTAGATTCATCATCTGAAGAATCAGTGTCCTCAACAATGATTGGAGGATCCTGATTTTGTTCAGCAGTTACAAATGTATCTGCTGACACATCCGAATCTGATGATACTTCCGATTTGTATCCAAGTCCCGTTGCAAATTCCTTAATGTCTAAAGGAACAGATTCTTCATAATGAGTTCTATACTCCTCATCAGGCAACGTATCATAATTTTGTCTAACAGGAGGTGGACATTTCTTATATCCAATGCACGTGACATCCTTTTTCTCTTTCTGTGTGCCAATGATGTGATCCAGCACGTATCTAGAGTTAGAATAACTGTCTAGCTTAAGCCGGATCGCCTCACTTTCAAACTTTGTACAGGATAACTCTTTTTGCATGATCTCAAGACGATTAATATAACAGTTTATGTCTGTTTGTTTTCTTGAAACAATCTTCGTTAGTTCAGTTTTATCTTTTCTTAAATTTGCAACTAACGTTTTAAATTCCTTTTCATGATTTTCATAAAACATGTTAGCCTCTTTGCATTTTGAAAGATCCACGATCAACTTTTGGTTGTGGATAAATGTCACATCATAGTTGTTTTGCAAAGCCCCATGTTCGCTTTGCAAATCACACCATTTTGCATCTAAAGAAACATGTTTGTTTTGCAAGTCAAACAAATTAGCATTTAAAGCATCATGTTTGCTTTGCAACTCAGACATATTCGCATCCAAATCAGCACATTTAACACAATTAACAACAGTTGGTTCATCGACACATACCTAGCTTGATGAACTGCCGCCATTAGCCATAAAGGCTGAATGAAGAGAAGAAGAAGAATAAGCAGCTTTATCCACCAGAATAGATCTTCTATCATTCCTTGCTGTAGCTTCTCCTAATAATTCATCGATATCTGCATCGATTCTCCCACTAGATACATTGTCATCGCCTGAAGTTGAGGTTTCCTCATCTGAACTCCTTGAATAACCAGAACTTTCTTCATCTGAAGATTCACCACCACTGGCGGAAGATTCTCCACCACTGGCGTGCTTCAGATCCTTATCAGCTTCAGCAAAACAAGCTGCTCCTCCCTGATCACCAATGCCTAATTGCATTGACCAGTCGCATCCTTCATCTATTTGCACCACACGAGCTTGATTGTTGTTGTTGTTTGATGGTCCTGCTTGATTGTTTGCAGGGACCAAGGTGCGATCATCATTCCTGGCTTGATTCTGCTGATTGCCTTGACCTCTGAAAGGGTTTTGGTTCCCATGCTGAGCTGGCTTTGTGCATTCCCTCTTGAAGTGACCACGTTCGCCACAGTTAAAGCACTTGACTGATTGCTTGTCGAACCCATACTTGGTATCTTTCTTGCTTTCCAAGCTGGTTCTACCCGTCCGTTCCATGAAGTCTTTAGCTCGCCTAACAGCACTAGCGAATGCCCATTTGATGTCCATCATATCCATCTCTTCTTTATCGATCTGCTGATAATCTTCTTGAGTTAGATTGATGTTTCCGATCTGCCCTGCAATCAACCCACAATACGAGCTCACCAATGTGTTGAGTATCTCCATATGATCTTTAGCTACTTCAACACTAACTTTGGAGAAATTTGACGTGTCAAGCCGTACTGTATTTGACTTTGATGGCTGACCAGCAGATGAAGTGCTTCCATAACAAGCTTGCTGTTGTGGAGCTGGTGGTAATGGATTTCCATACAAGTCTGTGGTTGGAGCTGGCTTCACAGGAACTTGTATCGTATTGCCATATAAATCTGTGCTTGTGACAAACGCCGTCTGAAGTGGAGCATGTGAAACAGGTCTTGCAGAAGTGCTAGAAGTTCCATAATACATATCAGGATTTTGTCGCACTGGAACCCTTTTCGCCTTTAGGGTTTATTCCTGATCTTTTTTCTCCAAGAGCTGAACGAAGTCATTGATGTTTGTTGTAGCCAATGCGCCATTGTATTTCAAGATTTCCAAGAAACTATTCCATTGAGGTGGCAATGCATCGGAAAACTTTGTGACTACCTCTGCTGGAGTTGTTACTACCCCATAATTACCCAACTCAGTCAGCAGATGATAGAATCGACTTGTCATATCTCCCAAAGATTCACTTTCCATACATGTGAACCCATCAAACTCCTTTTTGAGTAAATCATGTCGCAATTGACGTGACTTTTCATTTCCTAGACCCCTTGTCTTCAATGCATCCCACAATCGCTTTGACGTCTTGAAACTGACGAACTGATGATATATTTCTTTGCTCATCGCCTGAGTCAGAATAACATATGCTTTCTTTTCTAAATCATATGCCTTTTTCTGGTCTTCCGAAAGATCGGCAAATGTCAAGGCAGTTGAAGCAGCAACCTCAAGAGCTTGATCGAATTCTGTAGTAAAGCATAACCACAGTTCCGTGTTTTGCCCATTGACATACGTCTGAAATCTATCTACCCAACCAGGGTATTCGTTTATGTGCATCAGTTTCAGTGGACGATTCAGACTTCCGGTCTCGCTTTCACTTAGAAGTATACTTTGAATACTCGGAGTTTGATTTGAAACAAACGCCCATTGACCGGTCGACATTTGATTCGCTTGCGAAGATGCGGGTGCGGGAGATTCAGCCCATGATGGTGACAAACCGGTGCTACGATACTTGCTTTCTGTATTAGATGTGGGAACAGGTGATTCAGCCCATGAGGGAGATAAACGCGTGTTTGTATACTTGCTCTCTGCAGTTGACGGATTACCCCACCAATTCGGATTCATTTTTGATGTTTAATGACGAATACCTGAACAAATCACTCAAATCAAACCGTTAAATATGACGAAACAAGTTGATAAACAAGTAATCTTGTTAGACGAAACAGGTTGATCGACGAAACAAGTTGATCGACGAAACGAGTTGATCGACGAAACGAGTTGATCGACGAAACGAGTTGATCGACGAAACCGGTTTATGTTTGATATGCGACGAAACAGAAGCTGATTGTTTATGCGACGAAACAGATGTGAGATCTTTACGACGAAACAAAATGGTCTTTGATCTGCGACGAAACTAATGAACTTTGTGTGTGCAAAGAAAGTGAATGTTGACTAAAATGATCTGCAAATAAAAGATATTTTCCAAATATCTTATCCTGACACAAGGTCTTCTTTTTCAAAGTTCACCTTACTTTTTCATATGGTCTAACAACTCATCATCATATTGTGTACACAATAGTCAAATAACAATTATAATAATAACAAAACAGTGATAATACTTCAACAAGGATCAAACCCAAGTAATATTTGAAGAACACTTTGAATATGCTGAAGAACTTGATGAAGATTTGAAGATTTCGGTTATCTGAAAAAAATATCCGAACACAAATTTGCAAATAAAGTTCAACAAAAACCCAATCCCAACATGTATATCAAAGATTTAACAAGGTTTTTAGTAAAACAAATAGCAAAAACACAAGGTTTTTCACGATTTTCAAACTGTTTTTCCAGAAAAGTATGAACTTCAAACTCTAAAATTCAGAAAAACACTAAAAAATCTTTCAAAAACACAAGAAAACAACTTGGTTTTAACACGGAATCGAGCCAATGCTCTGATACCAATTGTAGGTCCACCCGGAGGATCGAGTAACCTTTATTCCCTGTTTTCCGACAAACCCGAAAGTGCGGAATCCAAACGGGTAAGTTAAACCAAGTGACGAACACAAACACAAAGATTCAACGATTAACACTCCATTGTATTAATGCGTATGAAACGGTTACAAATCAATGTTTACAAAAGGTCTATGTAAACTCTCAGTGTGTGTGTGTTACAGTGTGTTCGCTCTCAAATCTATTCAGACTTGTCTATGTGTTTTGTCTGTTATCTGTGTATATATACTGAACCAGGTCGACGAAACACTTGAGAGTCGACGAAACAACTGTTTCGTCGACGAAACACATGTAACATATCATCAAAGTCGACGAAACACTTCTGTTTCGTCGACCTACACATTGGCTAATATGGGGTTTGTCCCAGTAGAAGTTTCTGGCCCAAATCAAGGTTCTCGGCCCAATCATGCACAAACGTGAATTCATAAACTTCAATTTGTAAGTAATAGTCAAACTTGTGACATCATCATGATGATGTCATGGTGATGTGGCAGCGGGAACCGGCTCGCGGCGCTTCGTGCTTCGCGTGTCGAACTCTGGGACGCACGACGGAGGAATGTCGTGATGTCGGGCTTGAGCCGAACCTAACCGGGTCGAACCGAACCGAGTCGCGTCCACATAATATGTATCAACATACTCAATTCAGAGAAGTAAAAAGAGGAAATACTTTTGTCTACTACTAATTTTGTTGCTACTCAATGAGCAAATGCTTGGATACTGGCATCAAATTTTGTTGATTGATTTAATGGCAGCGTACTGTTAGTGTGGGTGAATTTTACGACAATATATATGTCGCCTACTTTATAAATTATATACATATTGAATATACTACGAAAATGACCGAGTGCGACTGTCAAAACAGTCACAAAACCGTCGCAAATGCCTTTCTGCGACAGTTTTTTCAATCAAATTTGGTGATGATAATTTGAGAGATAGTTATATTTGTTTTATTGAAAAATACTTGGTTATGAATGTCTCTCTACATGATGTAAGCCCGTAGAGAGTAACTTTAGAGATTATTAGACCCATTCCATTATTTCTAAGTCTTAGATAAGTATAAACGATCATTTTAGAAAATTTCGACATGACCCGTTCGTAAAATAAGCATAACCCTGTTTTACCAACTCAATAACAAGTAAATTTTTACTACTTTGAAAACACTAAACAAAACCATTGCATAGCTTTTAAATACTACCAACATCTAGAAACACTTAAAAGGTCCATTAAGTTGACTTCGAAAGTTTAGTTAATAAACCAAAACTAATTACAACAAAACACTTTTTGACCATAGACATAGTTACTAAAAGTAGCGGAAGCGCTTAAAGGTAAGCTTCATATGTGTGTTCACTCCAAGTCGCCGTTGCCGCCTAAGTCGAGGACTTACCTACATCAAACAGCAAAACTTTAAGAAATTAGTCTTATTAACGATTTCAATTTAAATCACTAAAATTCTAGCCTCATCCGTTTACATGCTTTCCTTTCATTTTTACATTTGACTACCCATTTAAACGGGTCTAGCATATATTCTCATAAATGAGATAAGACATACCATTCATAACCCGTTAACATCGGGTTATTTACTTGCAACATACAACATTCGTTCGAACCGTATAATGGATTGAACATCATACATTCTACATTCGTAATTGCATTCATAACCACCCATACATGACGGGTCGAACAATTGTTTTTACTTGACTTGTTCAACTCGAACCAGTCAATTTACATAACTTATTATGACCTTCATTTACATAGCCAAATCCACAAGGGATTTGCTGTCTACTTATTAACCACCGTAAATCAATGTAACTAAGGATTGTATTTCGCGAACATTAGCAAAATTTAAGTAAAGTTTTGTATGCAAAATAGAACATACCTCGACCTTATACGCCTTCCGTTTTCCTAGTGTTCGTACCTTCTTCCTTCACGCCTACATTAACACATTCATTCACTTATTTAGTTCAACCAAATCATTCAATCATTTTCCATATTACACATATATTCATCTCTTAAACATTTTATCAAACACTTGGCGGGTTTCGCACTAGTGGGACGTTAAACACCACCTTTTAAATCATGATTAACACTAGTTCTCCTAGCAACTCATCAACAATCAAACTAACCTTATTCTACATCAATTCATTCAATATTTACATATCAAAATCAAGGTTATTCATTAATAATTCACATATATATCAATCATGGTTGCAAAAATCGCGACTAGCCGGCGATTAATCGCTGACTAGTCACTAGTCGCCCATCAACTGAGTAATTTTCAGCTAATCAATAAAAAAATCGCTAGTCGGCCTAGTTGGCCCTAATCGGCCCTAGTCGGCCCTAATCGCGACTAGTTGGTCGGGAAAAATCGGGAAAAAAAAATCGGAAAAAATAAGAAAAAATCGGAAAAAATAAGAAAAAATAGGAAAAAAACACATATTCCGGCCAAAACCTCCCAGATTCCGGTCAAAACTTGTCCACTTAAAAAAATTACGTATAAAAATAAATGTATATATGTATAAAAACTTAAAATTATACATAAAAAGTCCGATCCGATTAATCCCGATTAATCCCGAGTAATCCCGAGTAATCCCGAGTAGTCGCTAGTCCCTACCTCACCGACCCGCTAGCGACTAGCGAGTTCTCCAACCTTGATATCAATACTTGATCCTCCTACTTATACTAACTTTTCATCAAATAGGTTTTTGCTACAAAACAATCAAAATGCTAAAATCAGCCATTATTCTGATTCTACTCCGTAACCCTAACTTAATTTCACGATTTTCATGTCATGCACTCATGATTGGGTTAAAACCCACTTCCTACTATTTATCAAATCATAAAATTGAACTTACCCCCTTCAATAAACAAGTTAGGAGCTTGCAAATTACTGTTTGTGCTTTCGATTTCCTTGAAATTCTTATTGAAATTCATGGAGTTGATGAAACTAGGGTTTCACCTCCCCTGGCTCCTGTTCGATCGACCAGACCCAACACACACCCACTATGTGTGGGTTTTTGATCTTTAATTTCTTTTTAATATTTAGTTTTTGGCATGTTGCATCTTTGGTCCCTCAAGTTCATTTACTTATTTAATTTAAACACTACCCATTTATTACTTGATATTTGCATCATGTTCCATTAACCAAGTTAAGCTTTTTAATCAATTTTTAACTTATGTTAAATAAACATTTTTGGGGTGTTACAAGTCTACCCCCCTTAAAAGAGGTTTCGTCATTGAAACCTGGACACATAACAGATTTACATTTACGTACCAAATAGAAAAGGGTAGTGCTTCCGCATCTCATCTTCCGATTCCCATGTAAGTTCCGAACCCTTCCGGTGCTACCATTGAACCAAAACTTGTCTAATGGCCTTATTGCGAAGATTCTTTACTTTTGTATCTTTTATGGCTATCGGTCTCTCGATATAATTTAATCCCTCATCTACTTCAATGTCATCAAAAGGCACGAACGCCGATTCATCCGCAAGGCACTTTCTCAATTGTGATACATGGAAGGTATTATGAATCCCGTCTAGTGTGGACAGCAATTCTAAACGATATGCTACCCTTCCGACCCGAGCTAGAATTTTAAACGGTCCAATATAACGAGGACCTAATTTACCCCGTTTACGAAAACGGATTACGCCTTTCCACGGGGATACTTTTAGCAAAACAAAATTCCCAACTTGAAATTCAATGCGACGTCTTCTTTTATCCGCATAGGACTTTTGAATATCCTGGGCCGCTTTCAGCCGAGCTCTAATCAAGTCAATCTTTTCATTTGTCATTGCTATTAGATCATTTGGCGCAAGCTCCCTTTGCCCTACTTCACCCCAACATACGGGTGTCCTACATTTCCTCCCGTACAATAATTCATAAGGAGCCATTTGGATACCGCTATGGTAACTATTGTTATAAGAAAATTCCACTAGTGGTAAATGGTCATCCCAATTTCCCCCGAAATCCAAGACACAAGCTCTTAACATATCAACAAGCGTTTGGATGGTTCGTTCTGATTGACCGTCAGTCTGAGGGTGATAGACGGTGCTTATGTGTAGCTTCGTGCCCATCCTTTCATGAAACATTTGCCAATAACGAGAGGTGAATCTCGTATCCTGATCTGAGACGATTGACATAGGCACCCTGTGTCGAGAAATTATCTCGTTCATGTAAACTTCCGCCATTCTTTCCGAAGAGTAAGCCTCTCGAATAGGTAAAAAGTGGGCACTCTTTGTGAGTCGGTCTACGATTACCCATATTGTGTCGTGCCCCTTTTTCGTTCTAGGAAGCTTGGTTACCAGATCCATAGTTATCTCCTCCCATTTCTACACCAGAATTTCCAAAGGTTGTAACTCTCTGTACGGTTTTTGATGCTCTGCTTTCACTTGGGAGCATGTTAAGCATTTCGAGACATGCTTAACAATATCACGTTTCATACCCGGCCACCAATAATTTATCTTCAAGTCCCGGTACATCTTTGTTGCCCCTGGGTGGACCGAATATCGTGACTTATGAGCTTCCTCGAGTAACGTGGTCTTGACTTCGCAAAACCATGGTATCCAAATTCGACCGAATCTCGTTTTGAGCCCGATCGAGTTTTCTTCCAATTTTTCGGTTATACCTTTCATTCTCTCCTTCTTTGGGTCTCCTGCCTCTAGCGACTTTGTTTGAGCATCTCGAATCATATCAAGAAGACGAGATATAACTATCATCCTCATGGACTTTACTTGGATCGGAAGTGGATACTCTTTTCGACTTAATGCATGCGCTACGACATTTGCTTTTCCCGGGTGATAAAGGATATCGCAGTCGTAGTCTTTAATAATTTCCAGCCATCTCTGCTGCCTCATATTCAAATCTTTCTGTTCGAAGAAATACTTGAGGCTTTTATGATCCGAGTAGATTGTACACCTCTTGCCATATAGATAGCGCCTCCAAATCTTTAAGGCGAACACTACCGCTGCCAATTCTAAATCATGAGTTGGGTAGTTTCCTTCATGCGGTTTAAGTTGTCTTGATGCATACGCGATAACCTTCCCTATTTGCATTAAAACACACCCTAAACCTTGATGTGAAGCATCTGAATAAACAACCAAATCTTCCGTTCCATCTGGGAGTGTCAAAACTGGAGAACTAGACAACTTTTCCTTTAACACTTGAAATGCTTCTTCTTGTTCTTTACCCCACACAAACTTCTCTTTCTTCCTCGTTAATGGTAACGCTATTTTTGAAAAATCTTGTATAAACCTTCTATAATAGCCAGCAAGGCCTAGAAAGCTCCTTACTTCGGTTGGAGTTTTCGGGGAAACCCACTTCATTACTGCCTCAATTTTTGATGGATCAACCAAGACACCTTCCGAGTTTATGACGTGGCCGAGGAACTGCACTTCTCTGAGCCAAAATGCACACTTTGAGAATTTTGCATAGAGTTTCTCCTTACGGAGTGTTTCAAGTACGTCCCGTAGGTGTCTCGCATGTTCGGCGTTACTTCGTGAATAGACCAAAATTTCGTCTATAAACACTATCACCGATTTGTCCAACATGGGTCGGCATACCCGGTTCATAAGATCCATAAACACGGCCGTTGCGTTCGTCAATCCAAAGGACATAACTAAGAATTCGTAATGTCCATATCGGGTTATAAATGCAGTCTTTGAAATATCTTCTTCTTGCACCCTGACTTGATGATATCCTGAACGCAAGTCTATCTTAGAGAACCAACTCGCCCCTTTTAATTGATAAAAAAGATCATCAATTCTGGGTAAAGGGTAGCGATTCTTCACCGTTAGTTTATTCAGCTCCCTGTAATCGATGCACATGCCCATCGACCCATCCTTCTTCTTTACAAATAGGACAGGTACTCCCCAAGGTGACACACTCGGGCGTATGAAGCCTTTGTCAAAAAGATATTGTAACTGTGTCATTAACTCCCGCATCTCAGTGGGGGCCAGCCTATAAGGGGCTTTCGCTACCGGTTTTGCACCCGGATTTAGTTCGATGCGGAACTCTACTTCACGTTCGGGAGGGAGTCCCGGTAATTCCTCCGGAAATACGTCTGGGAATTCATTCACAATCTCAACATCTTCAAGCTTCTGGGAACCTTGTTGAGCATCTACTGTCACACCCCCAAAATCCAAACGCGGAGTATCACCGCTTGGAGGCGTGACTGACCAGGATCAAGCCACCAATCATATTGAACATTGTAAGTAAAAAATAAAATTCAATCCAACAATACGAAAGGTGTTCAAACAAAACATAGTTAAGTGTTTAGCGAAAGCATAAACGTAAAGCCCAAACATTAGTGTCAAGTTTGAAATAATGTAAATGTTTTAACATGGTACACACTGTCCATGTCCCACAACGATCGCGCCACCCTGTGCAAGCTCCAAGAATACCTAACGACCTGCAAGGCATGCAACAACGAGCCAACAACAAAGTTGAGCGAGTTCACAGTTGATTGATCAGTTATTGAGTTCGTTTCAGAAATCGTAAGTACGTTTCACAACCATGAATTACCCAGTATCCTTGATTCCCAAACCTTTTCACTATATTTAGTGGGGGCTTCCCATGTTGTAATTCACTAGACTAGTTGTATTTATAGGTGTCCTTCCCAATCCGAGGACATGTAACGCCCCGAAAACGGGTTTGGTAATCAAACCCCGTTAATACAAAAAGACGGGTAAAGTACCGTTAGTGGTAAAAGTAACCCGGTAAATATTAGGATTTAAATAAATAATCCTAATATTAATTAAAAAGCGGATAAGAATTTTCAAAAAAAAAAATGGATAAAACGCCCGAGTTAACGGAACTTAAAATAAACGGGTTAGAACTCCCGGAACTCACTAAGTTTACTAGGGGTAATTAACCTAGTTAATTATTTGTTTAAAAATAATAAAGAAGCATGGACTAGTAAGCCTTTTATAAACCATGGATATTTGAGGGACCAAAGTTGGACAATTGCAAAGTGGTATTATTAAAACAGAAATTAAACACCAAATGTGTCTGGTTCGATCAAAAACACAGGGGGCGACCAAGTTCTTCCACCAAACCCTAGTTCATGCTAAATTGTCCAAATTGAAGGCCTAAATCAGTTCCAAAACGAAATATGAGCATAGATTGGTGATCTCCTCTGAAAAGGGATTATAAGGTATGTAAATTTCTGGATGAACTTAGAGAAATCGAAAATTGATGTTGCATGAATGATATGTAGATGAAATAGGAACATTTAAATGCCTATGAGTAAACCCTAGACAAGTATATATTGAAATCATGCTTAGCTCAAGTAAATTCAGATTTTTGTTGATGCTAAATTCATGTATGAGATGTTTTTAGGGTTTTGATTGCTAAAAATTAGTGTTATAATGTCAAGAACATGCTTAAATTGAAAGCTGAATTCAAACAGCTCCTGATCAGAATTTACAACCGACTTGTATTGGCTGTAACCTGAACAAAACATGACAAAAACATATGTTTCTTGAGTCTAAAATGTAATTCCAGGAAATATCTTTAAAACCCCACTGTAATCGCTTTTTTTTGACGAAAATTGAGCGTTTTATGAATTTTTCTGTATCAAAGGTTCAAGCTGCGTTTTCTGGCAGAATTTGCAGCCCATTACGAATGTCATAACTCAATTTAGGAACTGAGTTATGATCTCAAATTCTTACTATAGAAAGTTTTAAGTGATTAAAAGAATCTCCAATTGGAATTTCGTCAATCGGATAAACGAGGAATTTTTAATGAATTTTTCCGTAAGCTACAGTCAGAAGTGACGAATCTGATTGCAGCTTAGTAGATGAATTTTTACGAATTTTTGGTAAAGAGTTAGATCTTGAAATTTTAACACATGGCCTAACCCTCCGAGAGGTACGCCACATAAAAAAATCATAATTTTTGAAGACTTGTAAACAGGTTAAACAGGTCACAAAAAACAGCCTATTTTCAGTGAAACGAAACTTGATTGTTGATGTTATAAATTATGCCCACAATGTTCATATGTTGAAATTATGAATCAAACGCGTAATTTCCTAGTTCGACTAATTACGTGTGATGTGGGGTAATACAAATTTTAATTATGAAGTCGATTTAGCTTATATGCACATATCATATAATTAAGGGTAGTTAACTTTTGAAAAGTTAAACTAACCATGGACGGAGTCGAATAGTAGTTTTGACATAGAAAATACGTAAGGTGGAATAGTCGTGGTTATAATGACTAATCTAACCACCTTGTGAATTATGATGATAGTTTGACTCTTGACAACCTAGATGTAGGCTTGGGAATGAAGCGGGTCAAACGGAGCAAGTACAAAAAGGAAAGCGTAATATGGATGCGAGGTACACCTTTTTTAGTATACATCAGTTGTGTGTATTGAAAATGAATAAGGAAAAGTTAGTAATAGAGTTATAACGTTCCAACGCAAATAATATGAGTCGGAACTAGTGCAATGGTGAGAAATCATAAACAACGGCAAAAAGGGTAAATTGGTAAATTAGTCATGTGACGATGAACTAATAAGAAATTTTGAAACATTACGTTATGGTGTAAACCGGAATGGGTAAAAGGGCGAGATGGTAACTAGATATCATCTCATAATGGAAAATGGTCGTTTGGACTAAACGGGTCAAGTGACATTGGCAAGATCATTTGACAATATTAATTGATGATCGCTTGTTGAGTTTTGTTATTACAGGAAAGATCATACGGATCGCGTTGGTATTAATTAGAAATTAATAGTGAAAGATATTTAAACGGGTCAATCCTATGACTCGAGCCAGGTACGCATATTTAGAATTATTGTTAAAAGCGATATTTTTGGTCAAATATTAGCGAAAGTCCTTCGTCGTAAAATGAAGGACTAAAATTAACCAAAAAGCCCTTAATGGGTGAATTGGGCAAACGACCCATATGGGTTGTTTAGGAATTCGCATTAAGATTACGAAGAATAGGTAAATACCTTAATGTAGTAAAATGACGAGTGAAATTTAAAGTTAATGGTAAATCCCTCCAACGGGTCAAAATGAAGTTTTGCGCTTAACTCAACCTTTAGTTGCATAATGTATGAAAGTCTTGAACTCACGAGTTAATGGTTTTGAGATAATGAATATCTCAAAAAAAAAAATTGCAATGATTTAAACAAAAGTGGTTTAATGAATCATGAAACGGGTCAAAAGTGTTGAAAAGGAATTTCAAGCCGAGAGCTTGAAATCTGAATTTTTGAAGTAGTTGAATATCAGGTTTTAACTCCATAAGATTGGAGAATTAAATTTCGAACGCGTAGGAAAAAGAATCACGTAAAACAGACTTCTAGATCAAAAGTTATGGCCTTTGAAAGTTTGATTTTTGATAAATAAACATAGCCGGAAGAAATGCAGGTCCTAGATGCGGACCTGCTGGAAAACGATCTCCCCCGCGGTACGCGAAGGAGAACCGGGAACCGGGCGCGACACGCGGGTGCTGTCGCGGCACGCGAAGGAAAAGAAGGAGCCTCTCGCGTGGCGCGAGAGGCAAAATTCTGAAATTTTATTGTTATTTTATTTGTTTGTTTATGAAACTTGTTTATACATGTTTATAAGCTATCAAAACTAACTTTTAAGTTGGTTTTGATCATAGGTGATATCAAGTGTACCTGGATGGAGATCAAGCGATGGCAAAGGACCGAACACACGAAAAATGAAGCTTCTGCAAGTTGTTTCGTCGTTATTCTAAAACGATGAATTCAATCACATTATGTTGTATTGCTTTAAATTGTAAAAGTTTTTAATAAACCCGTATTTTTCATTGTAATTGTAACCGTAATTACATGATTATGGACTTAAATTATACGAAAATCGTTAAATAATAGCAAGGGTGTTACAAGTTGGTATCAGAGCTCATGGTTAAAGAATAAAGTGTGTTCGGTTCGAGGCTTGATCGCAAATCCGGTAAGTACATGTATGTTAATAGTTTAGTAGGATTAAAGTGTTGTGAACAATACATAGGGTATCGTGTAATACACGTTACACCAACGAAAATGATTAGTATAGTTAACGAAATCACGTGCAGTAAAAAGCCTTGTATTACAATACGTGCATTTATTAATGTTGAAATTACTAACTTTTGTAAATATTTAGTTGAAGGATACTCGCATCTGAAGATGGCGAGAGTTGAACGAATTGTGGATATGACGGTGGAACGGTCCGAGGTATGACAAGCAGAGCATACTCATCAAGGACCTAAATCGCGTGACGATCGCGAACAAAGTCAAAGGCAAGGAAAGGAAAGCCCATTAAGGGCAAGCATTATCAGGTACACACTTTTAAATTTAATTGCACAAGTAGTAATATGCAACAAACACGTATGGGATAACGGTTGCATATATCTGATAAAACCTGAATAGGATATCTATTCGGGATGATGTTTCTAAGAGAAGTTTAATAGAAACATGCGTTATTCACGATAATGAATATCAAAACTATAATAGAAATAGTTCATATGAAAACTTGGACGGGGGGTAATTATCCAAGTGGAAAAACTCTCAATATAATGCTATTGAGAAAAGTAGCGATCACATTAACAAATGTGATTATATAATAGTTCGATAGAAAAGAAAAACATTTTATATGTTCAAATGTAAAACTAGTAAAACTAATGATTGTTGTTTTGCAATTAAATAAAGTTTTACTAAAGGAAATCAGAGATATGAAATAAATAGAGGCATTACTTACATAGGGTGTGATGTGAAAGCTATAAAAAGGTCATGTGTATCATGTGCTGATCGCTTACTCTGGCCAAGTAAGTAGTGGTATATGATACCATGAACTTCTTGTAGCGGACGCATTTACGTCCGATGTAGTAAGGACGGGGTGAATGGGACTAACTTAAATGGTACCCAAATGAGTCAAACAAGTAAGATGTTTGATAGTAAACGTAAACGTAAGTCGGATGACAGGGAGCGTATTATGTTAGAATAACGAGCCCGAAAGAAGCGACAAAGATTAAAGTAAATGAAAATACAAACCAACTAATGTGAATGCTAAGGCATAAGGGATAAAGTTTGGCTGTCATAAGTGATGAAATTCACACAGACAAGTCAAAGGGGTAGAATAAAAGAATAAAAGACTTGACTAAATAAAAGCGATGGATTTCGCTAAGACGATCAAATAAATTAAGATGATGTCTAAAACCATATAAGAATGGTTACTTGACGATGACTTCGGTAAAGATACCCGATGGACGGGTAGGATTGTGGGTGAATGCGTAAACCGAGAGACGGGAACGCGAAAAAGAAAGTCAAAAGACTCGGAATATGAGTCATGACTAAAAGACGATGAGAATTTGCAAACAGAAATCTTGATAACTATATTAAACTATTTTAGAGTTGAATGGGTCGAATAAAGAACGAAGTTTGACGTTCATAAGTGATAAAACCTCACACGAATAAGTCATACGAGACAAATAAAGTATAAGAAATTGGTAGTACAAATAGGCGCAAACCGAATAATAGAAGCGCGAAATATTAATAAACCTATGTGATGGGTCGTAAGGGAATGTAGATAGGAAAAACGCAAACTAGCGAAGCAAGAATGTTAAAAACATTAAGATAAAGAACCCGGGTAACGGGTCGTAAAGAAGTATAGGTAAGAACCGGGTAACGGTAAGCTTAGGACAAACTGACGTGTAAAGGACGTTAGAAGTCATAAAGTCGGAAGGATAATTCGAAAGAAAACAAATGTAGCCTTAGACTACGGTCAAGGTTAAATGAAATCCAAAAAGCAAAAGTAAATGATTCTAAACATAAAAAGGGGTGCTTGACGCCATATACCTATATAAACATATATACATTTGAATAAAACTCGAATAAGGTATGATCTACGGGATCATCATAACCTGCGTGATTATAAGTAATGTTAAGGTCTACGGGACCAAAAAGACCTTTGGGTCACATATAAAAAGAAACAAACTTTTGGGGACTCACCTTAAAAAGGTAGAGATATAATAAAATAGCCTACGAGGCCAAATGAAGGAACCTACAGGTCAATAATGTAAAGCATGGGAACTAGTTGTGATTTCCCGCGTAAAATGATAACGAAATGAATAAATATTGGGTCGTCATCTCCCCGATAAGAGTAATCGACATAAGATTAGAAAAAAAATGTGTCATGACAAATATAAAGCACTTATTAACATAAGACAAGCGCGGTATAAACATGTTAACAGACTGATGAGACTAAGTGGTCAAGTGACAACTCGGTCAATAAGCATAATGGATATAATCTAAAAATAACGGCCCGCGAGGCCTTACATAAGAAAGACGTACGCGTCAATATAAATGAAAACGTTAGATCGAAAAGAACGAATAAATGTCTTGAAAACGAAACTAAGTTCGTTTAGTCTAAATTAAAAGAAATACGTAAATAAGGTTTTCGGGGACGAAACCTATTTAAGGGGGGGGGGGTAGACTTGTAACGCCCCGAAAACGGGTTTGGTAATCAAACCCCGTTAATACAAAAAGACGGGTAAAGTACCGTTAGTGGTAAAAGTAACCCGGTAAATATTAGGATTTAAATAAATAATCCTAATATTAATTAAAAAGCGGATAAGGATTTTCAAAAAAAAAAAAAGGATAAAAGGCCCGAGTTAACGGAACTTAAAATAAACGGGTTAGAACTCCCGGAACTCACTAAGTTAACTAGGGGTAATTAACCTAGTTAATTATTTGTTTAAAAATAATAAAGAAGCATGGACTAGTAAGCCTTTTATAAACCATAGATATTTGAGGGACCAAAGTTGGACAATTGCAAAGTGGTATTATTAAAACAAAAATTAAACACCAAATGTGTCTGGTTCGATCAAAAACACAGGAGGCGACCAAGTTCTTCCACCAAACCCTAGTTCATGCTAAATTGTCCAAATTAAAGGCCTAAATCAGTTCCAAAACGAAATCTGAGCATAGATTGGTGATCTCCTCTGAAAAGGGATCATAAGGTATGTAAATTTTGTAGAAAATTTCCATCTAAATTTCTGGATGAACTTAGAGAAATCGAAAATTGATGTTGCATGAATGATATGTAGATGAAATAGGAACATTTAAATGCCTATGAGTAAACCCTAGACAAGTATATATTGAAATCATGCTTAGCTCAAGTAAATTCAGATTTTTGTTGATGCTAAATTCATGTATGAGATGTTTTTAGGGTTTTGATTGCTAAAAATTAGTGTTATAATGTCAAGAACATGCTTAAATTGAAAGCTGAATTCAAACAGCTCCTGATCAGAATTTACAGCCGACTTGTATTGGATGTAACCTGAACAAAACGTGACAAAAACATGTGTTTCTTGAGTCTAAAATGTAATTCCAGGAAATATCTTTGAAACCCCACTGGAATCGCATTTTTTTTTGACGAAAATTGAGCGTTTTATGAATTTTTCCGTATCAAAGGTTCAAGCTGCGTTTTCTGGCAGAATTTGCAGCCCATTACGAATGTCATAACTCAATTTAGGAATTGAGTTATGATCTCAAATTCTTAATGTAGAAAGTTTTAAGTGATTAAAAGAATCGCCAATTGGAATTTCGTCAATCGGATAAACGAGGAATTTTTAATGAATTTTTCCGTAAGCTGCAGTCAGAAGTGACGAATCTGATTGCAGCTTAGTAGATGAATTTTTACGAATTTTTGGTAAAGAGTTAGATCTTGAAATTTTAACACAAGGCCTAACCCTCCGAGAGGTACGCCACATAAAAAAATCATAATTTTGAAGACTTGTAAACAGGTTAAACAGGTCACCAAAAACAGCCTATTTTCAGTGATACGAAACTTGATTGTTGATGTTATAAATTATGCCCACAATGTTCATATGTTGAAATTATGAATCAAACGCGTAATTTCATAGTTCGACTACTTACGTGTGATGTGGGGTAATACAAATTTTAATTATGAAGTCGATTTAGCTTATATGCACATATCATATAATTAATGGTAGTTAACTTTTGAAAAGTTAAACTAACCATGGACGGAGTCGAATAGTAGTTTTGACATAGAAAATACGTAAGGTGGAATAGTCGTGGTTATAATGACTAATCTAACCACCTTGTGAATTATGATGATAGTCTGACTCTTGACAAGCTAGATGGAGGCTTGGGAATGAAGCGGGTCAAACGGAGCAAGTACGAAAAGGAAAGCGTAATATGGATGCGATGTAAGTAAAAGCTTACACCCTTTTTAGTATACATCAGTTATGTGTATTGAAAATGAATAAGGAAAAGTTAGTAATAGAGTTATAATGTTCCGACGCAAATAATATGAGTCGGAACTAGTGCAATGGTGAGAAATCATAAACAATGGCAAAAAGGGTAAATTGGTAAATTAGTCATGTGACGATGAACTAATAAGAAATTTTGAAACATTACGTTATGGTGTAAACTGAAATGGGTAAAAGGGCGAGATGGTAACTAGATATCATCTCATAATGGAAAATGGTCGTTCGGACTAAACGGGTCAAGTGACATTGGCAAGATCATTTGACAATATTAATTGATGATCGCTTGTTGAGTTTTGTGATTACAGGAAAGATCATACGGATCGTGTTGGTATTAATTAGAAATTAATAGTGAAAGATATTTAAACGGGTCAATCCTATGACTCGAGCCAGGTACGCATATTTAGAATTATTGTTAAAAGCGATATTTTTGGTCAAATATTAGCGAAAGTCCTTCGTCATAAAATGAAGGACTAAAATTAACCAAAAAGCCCTTAATGGGTGAATTGGGCAAACGACCCATATGGGTTGTTTAGGAATTCGCATTAAGATTACGAAGAATAGGTAGATATCTTAATGTAGTAAAATGATGAGTGAAATTTAAAGTTAATGGTAAATCCCTCCAACGGGTCAAAATGAAGTTTTGCGCTTAACTCAACCTTTAGTTGCATAATGTATGAAAGTCTTGAACTCAGGAGTTAATGGTTTTGAGATAATGAATATCTCAAAAAAAATTGCAATGATTTAAACAAAAGTGGTTTAATGAATCATGAAACGGGTCAAAAGTGTTAAAAAGGAATTTCAAGCCGAGAGCTTGAAATCTGAATTTTTGAAGTAGTTGAATATCAGGTTTTAACTCCATAAGATTGGAGAATTAAATTTCGAACGCGTAGGAAAAAGAATCACGTAAAACGGACTTCTAAATCAAAAGTTATGGCCTTTGAAAGTTTGATTTTTGATAAATAAACATAGCTGGAAGAAATGCAGGTCCTAGATGCGGACCTGCTGGAAAACGATCTCCCCCGCGGCACGCGAAGGAGAACCGGGCACCGGGCGCGACACGCGGGTGCTGTCGCGGCACGCGAAGGAAAAGAAGGAGCCTCTCGCGTGGCGTGAGAGGCAAAATTCAGAAATTTTATTTTTATTTTATTTGTTTGTTTATGAAACTTGTTTATACATGTTTATAAGCTATCAAAACTAACTTTTAAGTTGGTTTTGATCATAGGTGATATCAAGTGTACCTGGATGGAGATCAAGCGATGGCAAAGGACCGAACACACGAAAAATGAAGCTTCCGTAAATTGTTTCGTCGTTATTCTAAAACGATGAATTAAATCACATTATGTTGTATTGCTTTAAATTGTAAAAGTTTTTAATAAACCCGTATTTTTCATTGTAATTGAAACCGTAATTACATGATTATGGACTTAAATTATACGAAAATCGTTAAATAATAGCAAGGGTGTTACAGGACAGTAGTACGTAGGTTTTACGTAGGTTTTGTGCTGGTGTCCTTCCCAATCCGAGGACAGTAGTACGTAGGTTTTATGTAGGTTTTTATGCTGGTGCCCTTCCCAATCCGAGGACAGTAGTACGTAGGTTTTACGTAGGTTTTTAGCACAGGCGTCCTTCCCAATCCGAGGACGGTGGTAAGTAGTCTAGTAGTGTAGAAAGTATGAATAGTTATTCAATCCCATTCCCAACCCACCGGGAATCCTATGCCTTAGGAGTGGGAACTCACCTTGGTTTGCTCGGTTTGATTAATTACTTGGTTCCAATTAATCAGTCAAGGCCTATGGTATGCACGTATACACAATCAGTTGACATTCACAAAGTTCATGTTTATTATGCTATCATATAGTGTATTGAAACATATTAACAGTCTTTCAAGTTCATACTACCCACGCATAGGCCACAACAGACAATAACAGTTCGTAGCATACCAAAGTAACTCATATAGTCATAATACATGAAATCAGTGAAGACATCTCAACCTACTGTTCAAGCAAAACCTTTCGACGAAAAGGGATGCTCGACGAAACCCCTTATGGCGAAACACTTAGTGTTTCGTCGAGTTGTCATGTGACGAAACTTCCTAGTTTCGTCGGCTCCTCACTTTCGTCGTTATTGTCATACAATCACCCAAGAACCCTAGCTGCCGTTATCAGAACAATCATGAACCAATCATTTCATCAAATTCATCATTACTAACAACCTAAATCATCAATTAACAGCCTACAACCTCCTATTAAAATCAATAACACAGTAATTTCACTCATCAACATGAAACCCTAATCATTCATTGTCTCAGGAAAGATTCACCATCATCGAGTCAGTTAATCAACATGCTATTCCTAACAAATACATCAACAGAGTATGAACTATGAACATAAACAAATACAAATCTCAAACATCTGATTAAGTCTTACGGATTAACAACCGGATATCAAACCCTACTGTTTATCATTTCATCATCTAAGCAACTCATAGCAGGTTATCGCATCCACCATTACAAGTATCATTCTCATCACACAACCAAATTCCGATATACATACACATCGTGACAATCATCATAAATCATAAATCAGTTAATGAAATCAAGTTATGAAAACAATCATTTACACAAACAATCTAAAAATTGATCGAGTCGGGTTATCATAAAACTAACCGGATGTGAGATGGGTTAAGCAAGAACTTCTAGAGAGAGAGAGAATAGTTGCCGTCAAGTTGTTTTGAGAGAGAAAGCCTAGGGTTTCACGAATGGTGGTGTGCGTGGAATATAACGTAACTGTCAACTCGATTGGGCCCTTACTTGGGCCGGAGCCCACTATGACGAAACCCCTACCTGTTTCGTCGACAAGGAAATGACGAAACTCCATACGTTTCGTGAGGGTGTTGACGAAACTCCATACGTTTCGTCGTGGTGTGTGTGTGTGGCTCACAAGATTTCGTTGATTGTGGGTTTATGAGTTCAAACAGTTAATAAGTTTCTAACATTCATTAATCAAACAGAAACATCATAACTCAAGCATAATCCAACATGTACAATTACAAAGCACACAAGTTTTGCAAATACAGTTGTGAAACAAATAACGTAAACAATTAACGTGCAATTAATGCGAAGATGGAATCTTGGAAACTCGAGTTGTCACATTATCCCCAACTTGAAAGAAATTTCGTCCCGAAATTTAGCATGCGGTTACTGAGGAAGCTAGTTGAGTTTGCGTGGTTTACTGGTTTTCCTGGGGTGTCACATCATCCCCCCGTTGATTTGGAATTTCGTCCCGAAATTCCGCAGTAGCTTCAGCCTCAGTAATGGTTGCACTGTTCTCGAACAACTGGGGATACTTGAGTTTCATTTGGTCTTCTAGTTCCCAGGTGAACTCTGGGCCATGACGGGAGTTCCAACGAACTCGAACAAGTGGTATTCTGGTGCGTTTGAGGACCTTAACGTCCCGGTCCGTGATTTCAACTGGTTCCTCGACGAATCGCAACTGATCGTCGATAGTGAGCTCCTTCAGAGGAACTATGAGGGTCTCATCTGACAGACACTTCTTCAGATTTGACACGTGAAATACGTTGTGAACTCCACTGAATTCTGTTGGTAGGTTTACTTTGTAAGCCACTTTGCCTATCTTCTCAATGACTTCGAACGGTCCGACGTAACGCGGATTGAGTTTGCCCCTTTTTCCAAAGCGAACCACACCCTTCCAGGGTGAGACTTTGAGTAGCACTCGATCCCCAACCTGGAACTCGAGTGGTTTCCTGCGCTTGTCAGCGTAGCTTTTCTGACGGTCACGAGCTACCGCCATTCGTTGTCGTATCTGAGCAATCCTTTCTGTAGTAACAACTACGAGTTCTGGGCCAGTGATTTGGCTGTCGCCAACTTCTGCCCAGCAAAGAGGTGATCGGCACTTACGCCCATACAGTGCCTCAAACGGAGCGGCTTGGATACTAGTGCGGTAACTGTTATTATACGAAAACTCCACTAGAGGGAGATGTTTTTCCCAGCCACTGCCAAAATCGATTACACATGCACGAAGCATGTCTTCAAGAGTTTGGATGGTGCGTTCAGACTGCCCATCCGTTTGCGGGTGGTAAGCTGTCTTCAAGAGTTTGGATGACCTGAAGGGTAGAGATACTTCTCTATTTTTAAACTTCTACAACGAAAACTTCAAAGTACAAACCATCATACACAAACACATCCTCACCAAACGAGGTGACAATCCAATTGAATGGCCATCGATCGGATGACCATCCAATCCTTGGTACTTGTGCATCGTTTTACGCGTCGCTCATCATTTCTGCTATCACTAACTGTTCAGGCTAATCTCCCTCAGCGCTCCCTTCAATCCAAGAGAGTGTTTACTTGTTAAACACAATATGTGAGTATACTCGATCCCTTTTTGCTTTATGCACTTTTGGGTGTTACATACGTTACTTATTCCAAATCACATTGATCACACAACGCAAACACTATTCATACGCTGACCTCTAATGCATGTTATACGTGACTCGATGAATGCCTGTTTATTATGTTAACACATTGATTGTTGTCTACCTGCCTTAGCAACAATAGTACTATAGTTTGGACTCAGCACCTGTTTACTCAGGGGTTGTTAAGGACAATTACTTCATGTGTTCACAGTGGTGAATATGTGTTGCGCACTCGCTACTCGCAGTCATTGGTATTGATAGGATCTTTGTCGATAACTTACATGCTTCACATTATACGTTGTACATGCTGGTTATGCGTAAACGATTTCGAACTCTATTATGCTATTATCAAACTTGTATGCTCACCTTTACACTATGTGTATTGACCTATATTTTAACGTATGTGGCAGGTGCTTAAGATGCTAGGGATTGCAGTGCTTTGATGAATCAAGCTAGGGGTCTAGTTATGTCACGCTTAAATCTGAGTCGTCGGAGCAGTATTTGTTTATGAGACAATTATTTGTAATAACTGTTTTTATTTGGATATGTTGTGGTATGGGACATGATGTTTTAATTATCTGGTAATGAATAGTTGTTATGGATACTCATGAACAATCTGTTTCGCTCAGTGCCATGCCCCGATGTTTCCGCCATCGGTTGGGGTGTGACACGTTGTTAGTTAATTGAGTTACTTCCGGTTTATTTCATACATTATCTTGATCAGCAGCGGGTCATAGGTTAAGAATAGTGGGTTAGTAGTTAGTAGATGTGTTGATGCACTTTTGTGTGGATGTGGCTCGGTTCGGTTCGATTCAGTTCAAGATTAACATATATAACATCCTCCTGTCATATAATATTAATCTGCTTAGTGGATGAAAGACATTGCATCGAAATAAACATACAAACATGGAAAATTCAACAATCATTGTCATCGAAATAGAAAATGGATCTTGACATCGAAATAGAGTATTATTGTTGGATCGAAATTAAGAAGAAATCGAAATAGACTTGTACACATTAGTTTATTTCGATTACACGCATACCATACTCTATTTTGATACATTATGTTCATATGTGTTTCAATGTGAAGCTTATGTCAAGTCCTATTTCGATAAAAACTTAAGTTATTTCGATAGTTTTCAAGTCTATTTCGCTTTAGTGTATTTTGTCAAGCCATGTTTCGTTGTATTTCAGTGTGAACTTGTATTTCGATGTATTCTCTGCTGGCCAGGACTATATATACCAGCAGAGTGACTCTGTTTCATCAACAGAGAACACTTTCAGAGAGTTGTGAACGTTCGTGTAATGTTACTTTGCTGAAATAAACATTGAGCTTTAACAGTGATATCCATCTTGTATTTGTTTGTGTTCTTTGATTTGATTTGCACATAAAGAAGGATTCCTCCTTTAGATACCTACAAGGCAGTTATTGTTCTTTAGCATGTAAATAGACACACACACACATATATTAGATATCAAAGAATACAAATTACTCTTCGAAATCCCCAAATACTTCTTTTTCTTTGTGTCTCGAATTTATCTCCTAAATATCTAACTGAACTAAATTCCTGTCATTTAGTTCCTCCTACGTGGATAGGAGAAAACAACATCGAGAAGGGTTCTCTCGACTGGGATGCTGGTACGTGGCGAAGCTGACATATTTTTGTTGCTAAGATTCGAAGCTTTCCTCTACATCCCTCCAACTCTTCTTCGTGAATATTGTAGCTCCAATGAAGCTGGTGGTTCCAATTCATTGGCAATCGGTGAATTGTGCTTTTCTTCCATTTTAAGGCTTGTTTGAACTCACTATGAAGACTCAACACAGGTAGTCTTAGAAGATCTACACGCCAACATAGATTATGGAATTGTTATTTCTCACGTAGATGAGTTTGTATCAAATCTACAAACACGTTAAACAAAAATGTGTTGAGTTCTCGTTTACCCGTTTACACGTTTATTTATTTTTTTGTTTTACTTTGAAATGTGTTTTCATGTCTTATGCGATGGTAAATACACAAATTTTATGTGGAGAACAATATATGAATCAGTAAAAATGATTTAGGTAAAAAATATGAGGGGACAAAATAGTAAATAACAAATAAGAGTAAATTACTGTTTTAGCCCCTATGGTTTAACTAGTTTAACTATTTCAGCCCAAAAATGAATTTTTTTAACATATTAGACCCCGAGGTTGCATTTATAACGGTTTTGGCCCATGTCACTAACTTGGTTACTTTTTTGCAGTTAAGTGTAATGGTAATTAGGTCAATATATACCTTAGGTGCTGTTTTTTGATAATTACAAAGTTTTTTCAATATTTAAGAGATTATTAATAGAATTACTCAAGTTTTTTTTATTATTTCGTTATTTTCACGATTAATATTTAACAAAATATGTTTTAAATATACAAATAAATATGTATTTTTATTAACCATTTATTTTTATAAAAGTCATTTTAAAAATGATTTGTTTTTTCACATTTTGTTTAAACCATCTATCGTTTTAAAAAATGTTCCCTTTTAAACTATTTGTTTTTTAAAATCGTTTTTAAGTCGTTTGTATTTTGAAGTTTTTTTAAACACTTCATTTTATACCATTTTTTAAATCATTTATTTTTTAAACACTTATAAACTACTCACTTTTTAGGTCATTCATTATTTAAATTTTATAAAACGACGTGTATAAAAAACAAAAGAAATATTAAAAAAAAACATTCTAATAAAAAAGTTTGTAAAAGATTGCATTAATAATCTCTTAAGTATTAAAGAACTTTATAGTTATCAAAAACAACCCTTAAGTTATATAATGACTTAATTAAACTGACATTTAACTGTAAAAAAGTAACAAAGTTAGTGTTAGGATAAAAAATGTTATAAAATACAATCTCGGTGTTTGATATGTTCAAAGATTTCTTTTTAAGCTGAAATGGTTAAATTGACTAAACCACATGTGCCAAAACAATAATTTACTCATTAAATAATAACAAAAGTTAACAATAAAACAAAATTTGGGTAGATAGAGATAATAAGTATTAAAAACGTCAGTTATTCAAAACACATGATTTATTGCACGTGGCCCCACTGAATGTATTAATCAATTCACGAATTCACTACCTAAAACTTCAAACAAATATAAACCTTCAGCACTTATTTGACTTCTTCACTCCAGTACCTAACAATTGGCTATATAGGCTTATAAATTAATCAAACAATCATTCATTCATTTAAAATTAATCGAACATGAACACAAACACCTACACATAATCAAACAATTTCTTTTGTTTATGTTCGTTTATTAAAAAATTAAGCATGTTCATCTTTGTTTATGTTTATTCATTTAAAACCTAAATGAATAGTTTATGAATATAAATGAACATAAAAAATAAGCTTAAATGAACATAATTGAACAAACATAAACAAACACAAATGATTATATATAAATTAGCCTTTTTATATAAATTATTGATTACTTATGATAACTTCTATTATAAAACCCATTTGTATTAATAAAAAGCCCAATTATCAATTGTTTATATTCATATAAGTAGTTAGAAAGCCCATTTAATGTTTATAAATATAACTCCTGATGTATTTATTAAAGTATAAACAAACTTAAATGAACATAAATGGAAATTAATGAACGAACATAAACGGATGTTTACGAACATAAATGAACGAACATCACGTGTGTTCATATTCGTTCGTGAACAGGATAATCAATCAGCTGAAAGAAGAGAGAACCCCCTTCCCGTTGTTGTCTCTAACTAAGTATGTTCGTTCTTTTATTGATTAAATGAACATAAACGAACTTCCCAACGAATAAGCTCATGAACGTTTGGCTCATTTACAAGCCTAATTGCGTATATCATGGCAAAATTTAAACATTAAAAGAGAAGTAATTAAAATCGGTAATTTATACGTAATTCATTATATAGATTTGTATTTCTGTTGTAATTGTAAATTTGTAATTTCAAAGTATTAGTATACAAAGATTATTCTGGTTAAATCATTCGTTTTTATATGTGTTGCGTTTCGGTTCTCATCTATGACAAAATTTTCAGACTAGTGTCGTGTTTGGGTTCGTGTAAAATTTTAAAGTATGTTTCAGTTTGACCCATTAACCCACGAACACGATCCGTTTAACACCCCACGTTTAACTAATTTGGGTAGTGCAATGTATAAACTCTACAAATTAACTTTTATAAATATTATTTAGAACCATGTGTAAAGAGTGCAATGTATGGATTATTTTTCTAGTTTTATCAAAATACTTCTTAGGGTAGTAACTCGTAAGAGTATAACGATCACTTCTATATAGAAGACTAAACGTTCAAGTATGTATATAAGAACTATTATTATAAGTCTCTTTAGTTTTATTCAAAATAGTCTCTTAGTATGGTTATCCAATATATAATTAAACTTTATGAGTTTTAAGTTTATTTTAGAAGTAAAAATAGTTTATATTATTATCAACAAAATTTAACTGATTAAGCACCCAATAATATAAATTTTCTTTGGTGTATTCTAAACATTGATTAATTATTCACAAACGTGGTAGTTGGAGATTAAAATAGTGACCAATTGCATAGCTAGTGGACCAAACTTTTTGGCAACCCCTGGTAATAAAAGTGAAGCAGGAAGAACCCCAAAGACACTCACCAGCAGAACAGAAGAGAACTCAAACATCACATCTCATCTCTGAGGTCTCACTTTCTATCTTGAGCTTAAACTTCCAGTCTCTTTCATTTGATATATATACATATATTTTATTTTGCTTTTGTTATATATGTATGCAGGTTATCAAACATCCACCAACATGGGTGCAGGTGGCCGGATGTCAGACCCATCTGAGGGCAAAAACATCCTCGAACGTGTCCCCATTGATCCACCATTCACTCTAAGTGATCTAAAGAAAGCAATCCCTGCTCACTGCTTCGAACGATCTGTCATCCGTTCATCTTACTATGTTGTTCACGACCTCATTGTGGCCTATGTCTTTTACTTCCTTGCCAACACATACATCCCTCTTCTTCCTACCCCATGGGCTTACTTAGCATGGCCGGTTTACTGGTTTTGTCAAGCTAGCATCCTCACTGGGCTATGGGTCATCGGTCATGAATGTGGTCACCACGCCTATAGTGACTACCAATTGATTGATGACATTGTTGGGTTCGTCCTCCATTCAGCTCTCTATACCCCTTATTTCTCTTGGAAATACAGCCATCGGAACCACCACGCCAACACGAATTCGCTTGACAACGATGAAGTTTACATTCCTAAACGCAAGGCCAAAGTTGCAGTTTACTCAAAGCTTCTTAACAACCCCCCTGGTCGAGTGTTCACTTTGGTTTTCAGGTTAACTCTAGGGTTTCCTTTGTACCTCTTGACTAACATTTCTGGCAAGAAATACGGGAGGTTCGCCAACCACTTTGATCCACTAAGTCCGATTTTTACTGAGCGTGAAAGGATTCAGGTTGTTATATCTGATATTGGTATTCTCGCGGTTTTGTATGCAACTAAACTACTTGTAGAAGCGAAGGGAGCGGCTTGGGTGACATGCATGTATTTAATTCCGGTGCTAGGTGTACACATGTTTTTCGTGTTGATCACGTATTTGCACCACACCCATCTCTCTTTACCTCATTATGATTCATCCGAATGGAACTGGATTAGAGGGGCATTATCGACAATTGATAGGGATTTCGGATTCCTGAATAGGGTTTTCCATGATGTCACCCACACTCACGTGTTGCATCATTTGATCTCCTATATTCCACATTATCATGCAAAGGAGGCAAGAGACGCAATCAAGCCAGTCTTGGGTGAGTTTTATAAGATCGATAGGACCCCTATTTTCAAGGCGATGTGGAGAGAGGCCAAGGAATGCATCTACATCGAACCGGATGAAGATAGCGAACACAAAGGCACATATTGGTACCATAAAATGTAATCAGTGTACTTAAGACTTTGTATTCCCTATATAATAAGGGTTATGCATGGCTCAACCGTGCATGTTGATTATGTAGTGCCATTTGTGTGAAATTTCTTACTTGTGATCTTCTATGAGTGTACTTATCATTTCTAATTTTATGTACTCCATAAATATACAAGTGGCGCCATATTAGCGATCTCTATTTTCTGTTAAATCTTTTTTAACACAAAAGGAAAGATGATCTGATCTAAACCCTAAACTTTAATTCTTAAATTTTTATGTTGTATCTAATACTAAATCATTACGGCTGTAAAAAAAAAAAACTCAAATCGTTTAGATGGTTTTATATCTTTTCTAACGCGGAAGGAAAGATAACCTAATCTAAACCCTAAACCAGATTTTTTTGTTATCTTTGACGTTAAATTATTACGGCTATAAAAAGAACAAACTGATTAAATTGTTTAGTTTGTTTTATCTATATATGCTTCATACTTTCAAAAAATACTTCATACATTCAAATATGTAGGTCATGAAAAAAAAATTATCAAACTAATTTAATCTTTTTTTTTTTTTGACTTTTAAACATTTATCTACAAATGTGTAGGTAATAAGAGTTACACATATATATATTTTTAAAATAAGCAAATTTGTTTATTTTTTTTTAACTTAAGTAGAGATTAAAAAACAATATTGTCTATTAACTACTTTTTATATTTTAAAATCAAGAGGTATAAATAACTAAGATGAAGGGATTATTAGTTGGACTTAGAGCATTACAACAACTCCACCAAATCTTCTTCTATTTTTAAAAATTTAAAGTAAATTTCTAATAATCGTCCCTTTTCACTCCATATTAGAATCACAAAATCTACACCTTATATTTATAATTTGAAATATTGTTACATTAGTTCTTTTTATATATTAAAGGCTACTATTCATCTTCTATTAAATTATTGTGAGCGTATAAAAACAATAAATATAATAAAATAAGTGTTTGTGAGTAAGATAAAGCTAAAAATGGTGGATGAGATGCAGTGGCGGATCTAGGATTCCGACCAAGCGGTAACGTTTTATAAATAAGAGGTAACGAAATCGAAAAACGTCAAATTTTTTCAAAATTTACACTAATTTTTCCAAATTTTTTCCGACCAAAGGGTAGCGGACGCCACCCCTCCTATAGGTCCGCCCCTGATGAGATGTTAGAAGTTTTTTAGGATGAGAGATATGTAGGTCCGGCTAGGGGAGGATCTAGTCGCCTAATCCTTGTATACAAACTAACCCGGTTGTGCGGAATCCAACCGAGATAGCAAACCGAGATCGAACACAACAATGATAATATAGACACGAGATTCAACGATTAACACCAATGTATTAATACTATGAAAGTCAGTTACAGCACAAGGTTTACAAATGTTTTCTGTAAACTCTCTCAAACTCTCTCGTGTGTGTGTTCTATTTTGTTTTCTGTCTGACTTCAGACTATATATAGTAACAAACACCACGAAACGGAACAGACTCGGCTAATCAACACTCAGCTCGACGAAAGTGGATCATGTCGACGAAACAAGGCTGTTTCGTCCAGATCCTTTGTGTTTCGCCGATAATGGGCTTGGGCCCAATTGTGTTTCGTCAAACTGTTATAAGCCCACTGATGTCTTGTTTCGCCGTCTTGCATTCCAGCCCAAAGACTAAGATCCATAATCCTTTGATGCCTTTGTCCGCTTGAAATCCTTAAGCACACGACGGAGGAATGTCGTTGCCAAGCCGAGACTCATCAAGTCGAGTCGCGTCCACAAATCGTGTATCAACAAACTCCCCCTTGGATGCTACTCGCGAGATTTGCCTTTCATATCTTCTATGTCGGAGGATCTTCAAAGTCTTCACGTCTTGAAAGTAGAAAGTGTATCAACAAACTCCCCGTTTCATGTAGGAAGTGTGTTGACAAACTCCCCCTTAACATAAGCTCCCCCTTGAGTTATGCTCGTGAATGTATTGATCTTTACAACTTGAGATCCTTGTGGTGTTGATGATGGCCAGCGGCAACTCGATCATCTTCATCCTTCACGTTGTGTCTTCATTCCGAAGCTTGTCATCGAACATGCTCTCCTCGCCTTTAGCATCTACACATGCAAGAAAGCTAAACGCATAATGAGAACAACCGCTTGGAATATAGTTAACATTTAAACAAATGACACATATGAGATCAAACCTCAATCAAACACCGACCGACAACAGTTTGAAAGTTTAGAATATGATCAATTTTAATTCTTTAACTTTCAAAACTTGTTAACTTCGACTGTTTATGAAGATGCAATTGTTTTCCGGCTTACAATCGGGATTTTGGGTAGGATAGACTCGAGTTCCAACATCAGTCAATCAAAAATAAACTAGAAGCAAAATCTTTTTGGATTTTATAAAGTTTATATTAAAACACACCTAAAATCTTTTTGGAATTTTCATTTTTCAAATGTAAAGACGGAAAGCAATAAGTAAATATGTACAAATATGCAGAAACGAAAGCAGTAAACAAATATTTACAAACATTCTTTTTGCGAGTTTCGAGGGTAAGAGAATCATATCAGTGTACGGTCATGTCAAAACGCTCTTTTTGTTCAATTAGTTAACATTTAGATAAGCATCCTATAACAATTATCGGTATTGTTGTCCACATAAGCTCAACTTATCAGATGTAATCATGGCGAGGGGATACGTTAAGGTATGATTTATACTTACCGACCGGTGTTCATCCACACACGACACATTCCCGTATCAAGGTATGCGCGAGAGTTCATCTTACCGGTGAGTATACTGTTTATCATCTGTTTGACCGTATAAAAGATGTGAGAAACTCACTTATTTGATTTGAAAACAAGCCCTATGTGATAGAATCACTTATTGATGAGGAACTTGATTTTCAGATGCATGAGGGCACATGAGCAAGTCCGTGAACAGGTCAGTACTTTCGTACAGCAGAGAGACGAACTTGACTCCTGGATAAATGTGATATATTATCACTTATTTTGTTTGGACATGTGATTGTTGATCACTTATTGAGGTCGAATGCAATATGTACACGTATGTATAGTATCATGGAAGATCTAGACTTCGTCTTCGTTATTTTTACGGTTTGATACAACCATGATACCCAGATGATAAGACAGCATAAAGACCGAATATCTCAGAACCTCGGCAATCTCTCAAACGAAATTTCGGTACCAAGACCATATGCCAATGTGCGGTTCCCACCTGGTCTTCAGTCGATTTAAGATTTATATCACCCTGTACACTTTAAAATGATTGTGAGCCTACCGATACATCTTATATAGAGCTGCTTATCATTTTTCATTTTGCATTTCAGTTTGAAGAGGTTTCGAAAGACCACTGATCTACTATCATATTCTCTTTTTCTTGCCAGGAAACTCATTTTTGTTTTTCCAATGTTTTTGAGTTTTGAAATTTTTCACTGTTTTTGAATTTTCAAATTTGGATTTACTCCCCCTAAAATCAACAAACTATGATAAATTTTAAAAACACAAAGGTATTTACAAAAACGATTTTCCGATGTCGGTTAACTCATGTTTTACCTCAATGCCATTTACCAAAATTAATTTTTTGATCAGAAATGATTTATCGAATTTTGGAAAAATCAGTTGGGATGTCGGTAAGCGGTGCGGACCATGACAACATTGTCTGGCCAAAGAGTGCTACGAGAGGATAACAATTTATAAAGCAGCTTAAATATCGACAAGTAAAGGAGAGATTAGAAATTTAAAACCGTATCCTGCAACTGCTTCGTGCATTGCAAGGAATCTGAGTGCTCTCCCAAACTGGATATCCACCCGGTGTGGACTTCAAAGTCGATTTTGTAGCTACTGAGAAATCTCTTCACAGCAACAAGATCAGAAACCTTTTGGGTCCGGCTGGTCTTCCACATTGCACCAGCGAAGGTCTTTGTCTTTCTCTTGAGAAGTAGTGTGCGGTTGTTCAATCCATGCCAAGGCATCCGCACACCCTATTGGTTTGTTCAACAAGCACATTCTCTTCAATCACACCACGAAGAAATGTACACTGCACGTTCATCTTGTTGATTTTGAACTTCAGACGTGCTGCAGGTGCGTACATTTTGATTGAATCTATCCTGGGGACCCGATCAAAGCCTTGAACAATCAAACTTTGGAATGATTTTCAATTTGTCGAAGGTTCCAATTTCTTTCGACAGACAATTCTGTCTTCTTTTCCTTTTCTTCTTCTCTCCATCAAAGGCAACAATTTCTTCTGTCGCCTATCTTGTGCAAGGACGCTCCACTATCAACAATCCGATGACTATCGATAGTTCCTCCTGGAACATCCTGCACACTCACTTAGAGATTAGATGGAGAGGGGGACCCAAGCCTTCACTGACTTGGGTCGTCCTTCATCATCGAAGATTGTGACTTCGATTTCCTGATGAGTCGGAATAGATTGAGCTTCCCCTGAAACAGTTACCGATTTTGGTTTCCAAATCTGTTTTTGTTTTTCATTTTTAATTTCTAACTTAACATACTTTGTTTGGACAACCTCCGGTTTTAACGCCTTTTCAACTTCTTTGACGTTTTGACGTCGTTGTTTTGTTTCTTGTTCTTTAACAGTTCTTTTATCATGTTTTGGAGAAACAGGACGACGTTGTGAGTGACCTTGTTCAGAGGAGGCTATTTCAACAAAATTTGGTTTGGGCGAGTTTTTGCAGTCTTTAATGATGTGCCCAACCTTCCCATATTTGAAACAAGTTCTCCTTTCAATAAACTTAGGAGAACCTGTTCGACTAACATATGTCGAACCA
>JARYGA010059863.1:98864-135798 GCA_030545235.1 Helianthus tuberosus | reverse complement strand
AGAGAGAACCCCCTTCCCGTTGTTGTCTCTAACTAAGTATGTTCGTTCTTTTATTGATTAAATGAACATAAACGAACTTCCCAACGAATAAGCTCATGAACGTTTGGCTCATTTACAAGCCTAATTGCGTATATCATGGCAAAATTTAAACATTAAAAGAGAAGTAATTAAAATCGGTAATTTATACGTAATTCATTATATAGATTTGTATTTCTGTTGTAATTGTAAATTTGTAATTTCAAAGTATTAGTATACAAAGATTATTCTGGTTAAATCATTCGTTTTTATATGTGTTGCGTTTCGGTTCTCATCTATGACAAAATTTTCAGACTAGTGTCGTGTTTGGGTTCGTGTAAAATTTTAAAGTATGTTTCAGTTTGACCCATTAACCCACGAACACGATCCGTTTAACACCCCACGTTTAACTAATTTGGGTAGTGCAATGTATAAACTCTACAAATTAACTTTTATAAATATTATTTAGAACCATGTGTAAAGAGTGCAATGTATGGATTATTTTTCTAGTTTTATCAAAATACTTCTTAGGGTAGTAACTCGTAAGAGTATAACGATCACTTCTATATAGAAGACTAAACGTTCAAGTATGTATATAAGAACTATTATTATAAGTCTCTTTAGTTTTATTCAAAATAGTCTCTTAGTATGGTTATCCAATATATAATTAAACTTTATGAGTTTTAAGTTTATTTTAGAAGTAAAAATAGTTTATATTATTATCAACAAAATTTAACTGATTAAGCACCCAATAATATAAATTTTCTTTGGTGTATTCTAAACATTGATTAATTATTCACAAACGTGGTAGTTGGAGATTAAAATAGTGACCAATTGCATAGCTAGTGGACCAAACTTTTTGGCAACCCCTGGTAATAAAAGTGAAGCAGGAAGAACCCCAAAGACACTCACCAGCAGAACAGAAGAGAACTCAAACATCACATCTCATCTCTGAGGTCTCACTTTCTATCTTGAGCTTAAACTTCCAGTCTCTTTCATTTGATATATATACATATATTTTATTTTGCTTTTGTTATATATGTATGCAGGTTATCAAACATCCACCAACATGGGTGCAGGTGGCCGGATGTCAGACCCATCTGAGGGCAAAAACATCCTCGAACGTGTCCCCATTGATCCACCATTCACTCTAAGTGATCTAAAGAAAGCAATCCCTGCTCACTGCTTCGAACGATCTGTCATCCGTTCATCTTACTATGTTGTTCACGACCTCATTGTGGCCTATGTCTTTTACTTCCTTGCCAACACATACATCCCTCTTCTTCCTACCCCATGGGCTTACTTAGCATGGCCGGTTTACTGGTTTTGTCAAGCTAGCATCCTCACTGGGCTATGGGTCATCGGTCATGAATGTGGTCACCACGCCTATAGTGACTACCAATTGATTGATGACATTGTTGGGTTCGTCCTCCATTCAGCTCTCTATACCCCTTATTTCTCTTGGAAATACAGCCATCGGAACCACCACGCCAACACGAATTCGCTTGACAACGATGAAGTTTACATTCCTAAACGCAAGGCCAAAGTTGCAGTTTACTCAAAGCTTCTTAACAACCCCCCTGGTCGAGTGTTCACTTTGGTTTTCAGGTTAACTCTAGGGTTTCCTTTGTACCTCTTGACTAACATTTCTGGCAAGAAATACGGGAGGTTCGCCAACCACTTTGATCCACTAAGTCCGATTTTTACTGAGCGTGAAAGGATTCAGGTTGTTATATCTGATATTGGTATTCTCGCGGTTTTGTATGCAACTAAACTACTTGTAGAAGCGAAGGGAGCGGCTTGGGTGACATGCATGTATTTAATTCCGGTGCTAGGTGTACACATGTTTTTCGTGTTGATCACGTATTTGCACCACACCCATCTCTCTTTACCTCATTATGATTCATCCGAATGGAACTGGATTAGAGGGGCATTATCGACAATTGATAGGGATTTCGGATTCCTGAATAGGGTTTTCCATGATGTCACCCACACTCACGTGTTGCATCATTTGATCTCCTATATTCCACATTATCATGCAAAGGAGGCAAGAGACGCAATCAAGCCAGTCTTGGGTGAGTTTTATAAGATCGATAGGACCCCTATTTTCAAGGCGATGTGGAGAGAGGCCAAGGAATGCATCTACATCGAACCGGATGAAGATAGCGAACACAAAGGCACATATTGGTACCATAAAATGTAATCAGTGTACTTAAGACTTTGTATTCCCTATATAATAAGGGTTATGCATGGCTCAACCGTGCATGTTGATTATGTAGTGCCATTTGTGTGAAATTTCTTACTTGTGATCTTCTATGAGTGTACTTATCATTTCTAATTTTATGTACTCCATAAATATACAAGTGGCGCCATATTAGCGATCTCTATTTTCTGTTAAATCTTTTTTAACACAAAAGGAAAGATGATCTGATCTAAACCCTAAACTTTAATTCTTAAATTTTTATGTTGTATCTAATACTAAATCATTACGGCTGTAAAAAAAAAAAACTCAAATCGTTTAGATGGTTTTATATCTTTTCTAACGCGGAAGGAAAGATAACCTAATCTAAACCCTAAACCAGATTTTTTTGTTATCTTTGACGTTAAATTATTACGGCTATAAAAAGAACAAACTGATTAAATTGTTTAGTTTGTTTTATCTATATATGCTTCATACTTTCAAAAAATACTTCATACATTCAAATATGTAGGTCATGAAAAAAAAATTATCAAACTAATTTAATCTTTTTTTTTTTTTGACTTTTAAACATTTATCTACAAATGTGTAGGTAATAAGAGTTACACATATATATATTTTTAAAATAAGCAAATTTGTTTATTTTTTTTTAACTTAAGTAGAGATTAAAAAACAATATTGTCTATTAACTACTTTTTATATTTTAAAATCAAGAGGTATAAATAACTAAGATGAAGGGATTATTAGTTGGACTTAGAGCATTACAACAACTCCACCAAATCTTCTTCTATTTTTAAAAATTTAAAGTAAATTTCTAATAATCGTCCCTTTTCACTCCATATTAGAATCACAAAATCTACACCTTATATTTATAATTTGAAATATTGTTACATTAGTTCTTTTTATATATTAAAGGCTACTATTCATCTTCTATTAAATTATTGTGAGCGTATAAAAACAATAAATATAATAAAATAAGTGTTTGTGAGTAAGATAAAGCTAAAAATGGTGGATGAGATGCAGTGGCGGATCTAGGATTCCGACCAAGCGGTAACGTTTTATAAATAAGAGGTAACGAAATCGAAAAACGTCAAATTTTTTCAAAATTTACACTAATTTTTCCAAATTTTTTCCGACCAAAGGGTAGCGGACGCCACCCCTCCTATAGGTCCGCCCCTGATGAGATGTTAGAAGTTTTTTAGGATGAGAGATATGTAGGTCCGGCTAGGGGAGGATCTAGTCGCCTAATCCTTGTATACAAACTAACCCGGTTGTGCGGAATCCAACCGAGATAGCAAACCGAGATCGAACACAACAATGATAATATAGACACGAGATTCAACGATTAACACCAATGTATTAATACTATGAAAGTCAGTTACAGCACAAGGTTTACAAATGTTTTCTGTAAACTCTCTCAAACTCTCTCGTGTGTGTGTTCTATTTTGTTTTCTGTCTGACTTCAGACTATATATAGTAACAAACACCACGAAACGGAACAGACTCGGCTAATCAACACTCAGCTCGACGAAAGTGGATCATGTCGACGAAACAAGGCTGTTTCGTCCAGATCCTTTGTGTTTCGCCGATAATGGGCTTGGGCCCAATTGTGTTTCGTCAAACTGTTATAAGCCCACTGATGTCTTGTTTCGCCGTCTTGCATTCCAGCCCAAAGACTAAGATCCATAATCCTTTGATGCCTTTGTCCGCTTGAAATCCTTAAGCACACGACGGAGGAATGTCGTTGCCAAGCCGAGACTCATCAAGTCGAGTCGCGTCCACAAATCGTGTATCAACAAACTCCCCCTTGGATGCTACTCGCGAGATTTGCCTTTCATATCTTCTATGTCGGAGGATCTTCAAAGTCTTCACGTCTTGAAAGTAGAAAGTGTATCAACAAACTCCCCGTTTCATGTAGGAAGTGTGTTGACAAACTCCCCCTTAACATAAGCTCCCCCTTGAGTTATGCTCGTGAATGTATTGATCTTTACAACTTGAGATCCTTGTGGTGTTGATGATGGCCAGCGGCAACTCGATCATCTTCATCCTTCACGTTGTGTCTTCATTCCGAAGCTTGTCATCGAACATGCTCTCCTCGCCTTTAGCATCTACACATGCAAGAAAGCTAAACGCATAATGAGAACAACCGCTTGGAATATAGTTAACATTTAAACAAATGACACATATGAGATCAAACCTCAATCAAACACCGACCGACAACAGTTTGAAAGTTTAGAATATGATCAATTTTAATTCTTTAACTTTCAAAACTTGTTAACTTCGACTGTTTATGAAGATGCAATTGTTTTCCGGCTTACAATCGGGATTTTGGGTAGGATAGACTCGAGTTCCAACATCAGTCAATCAAAAATAAACTAGAAGCAAAATCTTTTTGGATTTTATAAAGTTTATATTAAAACACACCTAAAATCTTTTTGGAATTTTCATTTTTCAAATGTAAAGACGGAAAGCAATAAGTAAATATGTACAAATATGCAGAAACGAAAGCAGTAAACAAATATTTACAAACATTCTTTTTGCGAGTTTCGAGGGTAAGAGAATCATATCAGTGTACGGTCATGTCAAAACGCTCTTTTTGTTCAATTAGTTAACATTTAGATAAGCATCCTATAACAATTATCGGTATTGTTGTCCACATAAGCTCAACTTATCAGATGTAATCATGGCGAGGGGATACGTTAAGGTATGATTTATACTTACCGACCGGTGTTCATCCACACACGACACATTCCCGTATCAAGGTATGCGCGAGAGTTCATCTTACCGGTGAGTATACTGTTTATCATCTGTTTGACCGTATAAAAGATGTGAGAAACTCACTTATTTGATTTGAAAACAAGCCCTATGTGATAGAATCACTTATTGATGAGGAACTTGATTTTCAGATGCATGAGGGCACATGAGCAAGTCCGTGAACAGGTCAGTACTTTCGTACAGCAGAGAGACGAACTTGACTCCTGGATAAATGTGATATATTATCACTTATTTTGTTTGGACATGTGATTGTTGATCACTTATTGAGGTCGAATGCAATATGTACACGTATGTATAGTATCATGGAAGATCTAGACTTCGTCTTCGTTATTTTTACGGTTTGATACAACCATGATACCCAGATGATAAGACAGCATAAAGACCGAATATCTCAGAACCTCGGCAATCTCTCAAACGAAATTTCGGTACCAAGACCATATGCCAATGTGCGGTTCCCACCTGGTCTTCAGTCGATTTAAGATTTATATCACCCTGTACACTTTAAAATGATTGTGAGCCTACCGATACATCTTATATAGAGCTGCTTATCATTTTTCATTTTGCATTTCAGTTTGAAGAGGTTTCGAAAGACCACTGATCTACTATCATATTCTCTTTTTCTTGCCAGGAAACTCATTTTTGTTTTTCCAATGTTTTTGAGTTTTGAAATTTTTCACTGTTTTTGAATTTTCAAATTTGGATTTACTCCCCCTAAAATCAACAAACTATGATAAATTTTAAAAACACAAAGGTATTTACAAAAACGATTTTCCGATGTCGGTTAACTCATGTTTTACCTCAATGCCATTTACCAAAATTAATTTTTTGATCAGAAATGATTTATCGAATTTTGGAAAAATCAGTTGGGATGTCGGTAAGCGGTGCGGACCATGACAACATTGTCTGGCCAAAGAGTGCTACGAGAGGATAACAATTTATAAAGCAGCTTAAATATCGACAAGTAAAGGAGAGATTAGAAATTTAAAACCGTATCCTGCAACTGCTTCGTGCATTGCAAGGAATCTGAGTGCTCTCCCAAACTGGATATCCACCCGGTGTGGACTTCAAAGTCGATTTTGTAGCTACTGAGAAATCTCTTCACAGCAACAAGATCAGAAACCTTTTGGGTCCGGCTGGTCTTCCACATTGCACCAGCGAAGGTCTTTGTCTTTCTCTTGAGAAGTAGTGTGCGGTTGTTCAATCCATGCCAAGGCATCCGCACACCCTATTGGTTTGTTCAACAAGCACATTCTCTTCAATCACACCACGAAGAAATGTACACTGCACGTTCATCTTGTTGATTTTGAACTTCAGACGTGCTGCAGGTGCGTACATTTTGATTGAATCTATCCTGGGGACCCGATCAAAGCCTTGAACAATCAAACTTTGGAATGATTTTCAATTTGTCGAAGGTTCCAATTTCTTTCGACAGACAATTCTGTCTTCTTTTCCTTTTCTTCTTCTCTCCATCAAAGGCAACAATTTCTTCTGTCGCCTATCTTGTGCAAGGACGCTCCACTATCAACAATCCGATGACTATCGATAGTTCCTCCTGGAACATCCTGCACACTCACTTAGAGATTAGATGGAGAGGGGGACCCAAGCCTTCACTGACTTGGGTCGTCCTTCATCATCGAAGATTGTGACTTCGATTTCCTGATGAGTCGGAATAGATTGAGCTTCCCCTGAAACAGTTACCGATTTTGGTTTCCAAATCTGTTTTTGTTTTTCATTTTTAATTTCTAACTTAACATACTTTGTTTGGACAACCTCCGGTTTTAACGCCTTTTCAACTTCTTTGACGTTTTGACGTCGTTGTTTTGTTTCTTGTTCTTTAACAGTTCTTTTATCATGTTTTGGAGAAACAGGACGACGTTGTGAGTGACCTTGTTCAGAGGAGGCTATTTCAACAAAATTTGGTTTGGGCGAGTTTTTGCAGTCTTTAATGATGTGCCCAACCTTCCCATATTTGAAACAAGTTCTCCTTTCAATAAACTTAGGAGAACCTGTTCGACTAACATATGTCGAACCAGTAGAACCTGAGGTACTTGCTCTTTCATCACACCCATTTGTATGTTGAGTGTAATTGTTTTGACTGTTACGTTTTAAAATCTTGACTTGTTGGATAAAATCGGTGTTTGATTTATTTTCAAAAGTCTCAATTTTATCAGTACCCCTTGATGCTACAAACTTGATATCTTTGTTTTTCTTCTTGAAACGAGCTCCTTTGGTCTCAACCTTTGGTTGTGAACCTTTAGAATTTTGAGCTCGCTGCAGTTGCTGTTTACCCTTAAAAGCGACTGGTTGTTGTTTAGTCGGTAATTTTTGGTTACCAAATTGTTTCCTCACTTCAGCTTTTGGAATAGGATCACACTGAGTTACTGAAACTCTCGGGATCGCTTTTCCCAAAAACTTAGTTGTATTATCTTCAAACACTTTATCAATCAATGATTGATTGACGTTTTTGATTGGAAAATCTTTGTTTGAATAAATTTTGTTATCACCGACTAAAGTATACAACAAGTTATTGCTCTTAACAGCAGACACACATTCATTGTCATCTTTGACATCCTTGACAGGATCTATCACTTGCTTGGCAACAGGTTGCACGGCAGGAGTAGGAGGATCACAAAGAATATGATTCTCAATTGGAATTTCTACTCCTTTCATCTCATCAAGTGATTCATCCTGGTCATTCACATCTGATTCATCATCTGAAGAATCATAGTCCTCAATGGTTGGAGAACTTTGATTTGAAGCACATGATGACTTTTCTTTCCGATCAGATGAGCCCTCCGATGAATTGTCCGGTTTGAACCCTAGGCCAGTAGTAACTTCCTCATAATCAAGAGGCACGTTGGGTTCATACCGAGGCATATCCTTTTCATCGGGCGACTTGGTATAGCCGTGTCTCAACGGGGGCGGACATGACTTATACCCAACGCCTTTCACATTACCCTTTAGTTGTTGAACGTCAATGATGTGATCAAGCACATATCGGGAGTTTGAGTAACTCTCCAATTTGAGCTTGATCGCTTCATGCTCACATTTCGCCACGACTAGCTCTTTCTTTGTTTCCTCGATGATATTAATGTAGTTATTAATACCAATTTGTTTGTTACAAACAGTTTTTGTTAATTCGTAAACACTTTTCTTTTGGGTTTCAATAACTGTTTTAAACTCCTTTTCATTGCGAGCTAAGGCCATGTTTGCCTCTTTGCACTTTGACAGTTCAACAACTAAACTCTGATTGTGACTATGAATCGTATCACATTCAAGTTTCACTCTATCACATTCATGTTTTAATTCTTCACAAGCATGTTTAGCATTAGCACATTCATGTTTCAAATCAGCACAATCACTACATATGCTAGGAGTTTCGGATTTTACCTGACTCGTAGAGGCCAAGACATTTGCCATAAAGGCAGTCTGATAAGAAAAAGATCCATCTCAGAATGATAATCTCCCGCATTCGAGCTTTCTTCATCTGAACTCCCGCTATAACCCGAGCTATTATCACTTTCAGAAAACTCTTCCTTGTGAACATGCTTGATGTGATTTATAATTTTTGCATAGCATGCAGTTCCACCTCTTTGATCATTATCTCCCAATTGTACAGACCAATCGCATCCTTCATCAGCTTGAACAATCAATGCTTGATTGGTGTTTGAAGGTCCAGACTGGTTCTGGTTCTGATTGTTGTTCACCGCTACTATCCTTCGTTCAGGATTGTCTTGGTTTGCATTAGAAGTACTCGTCTGATTTCTGAACAGATTCTGATTGCCTTGCTTGCTTGGTCGGGTGCACTCACGTTTGAAGTGACCCTTTTCGCCATAATTGTAACATGTAACCGCATCTTTATTGAACCCGTACTTCGTATCATTTTTGCCTTCCAACGAAGTTCTTCCAGTTCGAGTCATGAAATCCTTTGCCCTTCTAACTGCACTTGCAAACGCCCACTTGATATCCATTAACTCCATTTCATCACGGTCTATCTGCTGATAATCTTCATTGGTCATATTGATGTTTCCAATTTGACCTGCTACCAATCCACAGTATGAACTGAACATTGTGTTGAGAAGTTCCAAATGTTCCTTTGCAACTTCTACACTAACTTTTGAAAGATTGGAAGTATCAACTCTGACAGTGTTGGTGTTTTGGGGTGAAGGATTGTTGGTATAATGCGCTTGTTGTTGTTGTGGTTGGGCTTGAGGTGGAGGTTGAGGTATAGATTGTGACATGTAAGCACTTTGATTCCACTGTGGTTGCGATGGAAACGGAGAAGAGTTTGTATTGGATACAAACGCCGTTTGAAGCTTCGGTTGCTGAACTGAACTAGAACTAGCTGAAGGACCAAAACCAGGCAAATACATTTCTGTGTTTTGAGGAGGTGCAGTTGCAATCCTTTTAGCTTTCCGAATTTCCTCTTAGTTCTTGTTCTCCAACTTCTGAATGAATTCATAAAGACTGACATTGGCTGCATCCAGAGCGCCCGTATGCTTTAGAAGTTCAATGAATGGACTCCACTTAGGAGGTAGAGCATCAGCAAATCGTGCAACCATTTCCGGATGAGTTGCAGCAACACTATAGGAAGTCATTTCACTAATCAAATGATAAAAACGAGAGGTCATATCATTTAGAGTTTCATTCTCCAAGAACTGAAATGATTCAAACTCTTTCTTCAATAAATCATGGCGTATCTTTCTAGTAGCTGCATTTCCTTCTCCTCTCGCTACCAATGCATCCCATAAACCTTTCATGGTCTTACAATATGAGAATTGATGAAAGATGTCTCTGTGAAGTGCTTGAGTGAGAATAGCATACGCCTTCTTCTCCAGATCATATGCCTTTTTGTCGGCTTCTTGCATGTTATTGAAAGTTGTCGCATTTGATCCTGCTTCTTCAAGAGCTTCACTAAATGGAGAGATGAAACACGTCCATAATTCTGTGTTTTGCCCTTGAACGTAGTTATGGAAACGACCCTTCCATGATGGATAGTCGTTCATGTAATTTAACTTTGGAGGGCGATTGTTGCTACCCGTCTCATTCTCACTAAGCAAAATATTTTGAATGCTCTGATTTTGATTCGTCACCATTGCCCATTGACTTGCACTTATTGACTGTTGTTGTTGAGGTATGGTACGCCTCATATATTCGGCCATCGACATCTGTTTTAGATCTGGTTGTGGATCCGTACTCCAATCCCAAGGGCTCGTGCAACTCATATTTGATGTATGTATGTGAAAAAATGATCACACTCTTGAAAACAGACTGTTATCACACTTTTGGAAGTCCTCTGTTAAAAGGAATTACAAGTATCGACGAAACAGTTGTGAGACCCTATCGACGAAACAGAATCCTTTTTGCTGGTCGACGAAATTGATGTGATTGACGAAACAGATATGTTGACGAAACTGAAATTTTGTTTAGTGGCGAAACAGATTTATAAAGTTGGGCTCCCAGACAACGAAACAGGCCCAATTTACTTTGAAGATGACGAAACAGGAAGCCTGGCCCAATGATTAAGTAAACAGATTAAGGGCCCAAGGAGTCGACGAAACTGAAATGTGTTTCGTCGTGAATGTATATGACGAAAGTAACTTCTGTTTCGTCTATGTATGTTTCGTCGAAAAGTGACGGGGTTGGTAAAAAGGTGGGTGACTGCTTTCGGCTGGACCTTATCTGTTCTGACACAAGGCACGACTTTTTCAAAACAATCCCATACCCAACATACCAACCGGTAAAGTGTGTAATATAATAATCCTTTTACAATTTTCAATGCACTAACACTTTCACAAATAAATTTCAAAGATCAAAAAGTGAAAAACATGAAGAACACTTTGAAGGTGATATGAACACTATGAGTTTTCCGGTGAACCGAAACCTTTCCGAACACACGATTTTGCTAAAAACTTCACTAAAAACCCACTTTTAACATGTGAAAATGATAAACAACAAGGTTTTTATATGAACTTCCAGCAAAACAACAAGATATTTGAAGATTTGACCAGATTTTTCAAGAAAAATAAAAACTTCAAACACCCGGAAAACACCCGAAAACACTCGGTTTTAACAAGGAGAAGAGCCAAGGCTCTGATACCACTTGTAGGTCCGGCTAGGGGAGGATCTAGTCGCCTAATCCTTGTATACAAACTAACCCGGTTGTACGGAATCCAACCGAGATAGCAAACCGAGATCGAACACAACAATGATAATATAGACATGAGATTCAATGATTAACACCAATGTATTAATACTATGAAAGTCAGTTACAGCACAAGGTTTACAAATGTTTTCTATAAACTCTCTCAAACTCTCTCGTGTGTGTGTTCTATTTTGTTTTCTGTCTGACTTCAGACTATATATAGCAACAGACACCACGAAACGGAACAGACTCGGCGAATCAACACTCAGCTCGACGAAAGTGGATCATGTCGACGAAACAAGGCTGTTTCATCCAGATCCTTTGTGTTTCGCCGATAATGGGCTTGGGCCCAATTGTGTTTCGTCAAACTGTTATAAGCCCACTGATGTCTTGTTTCGCCGTCTTGCATTCCAGCCCAAAGACTAAGATCCATAATCCTTTGATGTCTTTGTCCGTTTGAAATCCTTAAGCACACGACGGAGGAATGTCGTTGCCAAGCCGAGACTCATCAAGTCGAGTCGCGTCCACAAATCGTGTATCAACAAGATAAATATTGAAAAATGTGATTTTTGTGAATAAGATAAAGATAAAAATGGTGGATGAGATGTTAGAAATTTTTTAAAATGAGAGATAAATGTAGAAAAAAATGTGATTTTTAGTTAAATTATATGGTAGAATATGTTGGAGCTGTGAATGCTCTTAATTAGATAAATTATAGTGTTCAGAGAAGTAAAAAGAGGAAATATTTTTGTCTACCGCTAATTTTGTTGCTACTCAATGAGCAAAATGTTTGGATACTGGCATCAAATTTTGTTGATTGATTTAATGGCAGTGTCATGTTAGTGTGGGTGAAATTTACGACAATATATATGTCGCCAACTTTATAAATTATATACATATTGAATATACTACGAAAATGACCGAGTGCGACTGTCAAAACAGTCACAAAACCATCGCAAATGCCTTTCTGCGACTGTTTTCCAATCATATTTGGCGGTCACCTTTGTAATCATTTTTGCGACCATTTATTGAAACCAAAATATTCATGTGACTGATTTTGCAACCAAAGTTAAATTTAGCAACCAAATTTGTGATTGAATCGTTTTTGCAACCTATTTTGTGATTAAACTATTAGCGGCTTAACTTTTTGCAACAGACTTTGCAATCGAAGTGTTACTGACTGCAATTGCGATTGTATCTTTTTGTGACCAGATTTGCAATTATTAGTAGCTAAAACTGCGACCAACTATATTAATAGCTAATTTAGCAACCAAGTTTTTTGCCACGGCATTTTGATCGTATTATTTTTGGTGGAATCAAATAGAAAAATAAATTTATGATTTTCTACTACTTATAAATTCTAATACTAAAATCAAATGATGCCATAACATCACAAGATTGTATTGGTGTAAATCACTCAAACATTCAAAAAACTTAATATGATGAACAAAACCAATAAATTCTATAAATTTTATACATATATTCTAGACTAAACCAAAAAAATCAACAGAGTAAACATATTATTGCTTTAACTTGTAATGAGAAGTTTACAAAGTAGAAAGAAAAAACATGAACCAAAATCAGCATTCAAACCTCTTTACATAAGCTGCTACATGGTCGCGTGGATTTTCATTTCATGAAGAACATTATTAGCTTTTAACGATACTTGTGGTAGAGAATAGAAAAAGCATTATACCACATATTATATTGTTTGCAATAGTGGCATTATATCCTAATATGTAAAGAAAAACTTTTGTATGGACATTCTAGTCGTCGCATAGTATCTAAACCTGAAAATTGAATAGTTTATTTAGAGAAGCAGATTTGGGAGAATGGACTAAATTAATAAAAACTTGACAGCTAGAGATAGGTTAGATACAAAAGATTGATTCAATAGACGCATACTATTCATTTTCTATCAAATTATTGAGAGTGTATAAAAATGAGGAATATAATAAAATAAGTGTTTATGAGTAAGATAAAGATAAAAATGTTGGATGAGATATAGAAGTTTTTTAGGATTGAGAGATAATTTTGATAAATGTGATTTTTTGTAAGTAAGATAAAGATAAAAATGGTGGATGAGACGTAGAAGTTTTTTAGAATGAGAGATAAATGTAGAAAATGTGATTTTTAGTTACATTATAGGGTAGAATATGGTGGAGTTGTGAATGCTCTTAATTACACAAATTTTAGAGTTCAGAGAAGAAAAAAAGAGGAAATACTTTTGTCTACCGCTAATTTTGTTGCTACTCAATTCAGAGAAGTAAAAAGAGAAAATACTTTTATCTACCGCTAATTTTGTTGATACTCAATGAGCAAATGTTTGGATACTGGCATCAAATTTTGTTGATTGACTTAATGGCAGCGTCCTGTTAGTGTGGGTGAAATTTATGACAATATATATGTCGCCAACTTTATAAATTATATACATATTGAATATACTACGAAAATGACCGAGTGCGACTGTCAAAACAGTCACAAAACCATCGCAAATGCCTTTCTACGACTGTTTTGCAATCAAATTTGGTGATGATAATTTGAGAGATAGTTATATTTGTTTGGGTTATTGGATTTTATTAATCCTAAGTTTCACCAGTTGGCCGATAATAATCACAACTTTAAAAATTCCCTCCAATAATCTCAACTTGTAAAACTTTGGTCGTCATTGATCCTTTTCAAATATATAAGAATTTGGTCTCCTCAATAGATTCAATTACACCTAGAGACTCCTTATTTGATTTAAGTGCACCTATGTTAGAAAAGGATCAATGGCGGGCAAAGTTTTACAAGTTGGGATTAATGGAGGGATTTTTTAAAGTTGGAATTATATCGGCCAACCGGTGAAACTTTGGATTATTAAAATCCAATAACCCTATTTGTTTTATTGAAAAAGACTTGGTTAGGAAAGTCTCTCTAGATGATGTAAGCCCGTAGAGAGCAACTTTAGAGATATTGTATTTTCATTATGCATTTGTAATGAAATTTTATGTACATTTGTTATGCATATGAGCTTTATTTTGTTTTGTCCTTTTATATATGACCCTCCTGAACCACACCGATACATTTAATATATAATCATAGTTATCGACCCCAAAAAATTTAACCCCCTTAAAAAAGTTCATGGGCTCGTCACCAACTCTATCAATCCTGACCATGAGGAAGTGTGGGACATGCTACGTGGTTCGTTAATTGAGTTACTTCCGATTTATTTCATACATTATCTTGATCAGCAGCGGGTCATAGGTTAAGAATAGTGGGCTAGCAGTTAGTAGGTGTGTTGATGCACTTTTGTGTGGATGTGGCTCGGTTCGGTTCGGTTCATTTCAAGATTAACATATATGACATCCTCCAGTCATATAATGTTAATCTGATTAGTGGATGAAAGACATTGCATCGAAATAAACATATAAACATGGAAATTCAACAAGCATTGTCATCAAAATAGAGTATTATTTGTTGGATCGAAATTAAGAAGAAATCGAAACATACTTGTACACATTAGTCTATTTCGATTACAAGCATACCATACTCTATTTCGATACATTATGTTCATGTGTGTTTCGATGTGAAGCTTATGTCAAGTCCTATTTCGATAAGAACTTAAGCTATTTCGATAGGTTTCAAGTCTATTTCGCTGTAGTGTATTTTGTTAAGCCATGTTTCGTTATATTTCATTGTGAACTTGTATTTCGATGTATTCTCTGCTAGCCAGGACTATATATACCAGCAAAGTGACTCTGTTTCATCAAGAGAGAACACTTTCAGAGAGTTATGAGCATTTGTGTAATGTTACTCTGCTGAAATAAACATTAAGCTTTAACAGTGATATCCATCTTGTGTTTGTTTGTGTTCATTGCTTCGATTTGCACATAAACAAGGATCCCGCACTTGTTTGTGTGTTCACCAACAAGGAATAGGTTCTCTAAATCCTCCTTTAGGGACCTACAAGGCAGTTATTTTTTCTTTAGCATGTAAATAGACACACCCACACACACACACATACACACACACACACACACACACACATATATATATATATATATATTAGATATCAAATGATACCAATTAGTCTTTGAAATCCCCAAATACTTCTTTTTCTTTGTGTCCCGAATTTATCTCCTAAATATCTAACTGAACTAAATTCCTGTCATTCAGTTCCTCCTACGTGGATAGGATAAACAACACTGAGAAGGGTTCTCTTGACTTGGATGCTGGTACGTGGTGAAGCTGACATATTTCTGTTGCTAAGATTCGAAGCTTTCCTCTTCATCCCTCCAACTCTTCTTCGTGAAGATTGTAGCTCCAATGAAGCCGGTGGTTCCAATTCATTGGCAATTGGTGAATTGTGTTTTTCTTCCATTTTAAGGCTTGTTTGAACTCACTATGAAGACTCAACATGGGTAGTCTTAGACGATCTACACTCCAACGTAGATTATGGAATTGTTATTTCGCACGTAGATGAGTTTGTATCAAATCTACAAACACGTTAAGCAAAAATGTGTTGAGTTCTCGTTTACCCATTTACATGTTTATTTTTTTTGTTTTACTTTGAAATGTGTTTTCATGTCTTATGTGGTGGTAGATACACAAATTTTCTGTGGAGAATAATATATGAATCGGTAAAAATGACTTAGGTAAAAAATATGAGAGGACAAAATAGTAAATAATAAATAAGAGTAAATTATTGTTTTAGCCCTTGTTGTTTAACCAGTTTAACAATTTCAGTCCAAAAAGAAATCTTTTAACATATTAGACCCCGATGTTGCATTTTATAACGGTTTTGACCCTGACACTAACTTGGTTACTTTTTTGCAGTTAAGTGTAAGGGTAATTAGGTCATTATATACCTTAGGGGTTGTTTTTGATAATTACAAAGTTCTTTTAATATTTAAGAGATTATTAATGCAATTGCTCAAGTTTTTTTTTATTTTGTTATTTTCACGATTATTATTTAACAAAATACGTTTTAAATATACAAATAAATATGTATTTTTATTAATCGTTTATTTTTATAAAAGTCGTTTTAAAAAATAATTTGTTATTTTACATTTTGTTTAAACCATTTATCGTTTTTAAAATTGTTCCTTTTTAAACAATTTATCTTTTAAAATCGTTTTTTTAAGTCGTTCGTATTTTGAAGTTCTTTTCAAACACTTCATTTTATACCATTTTTTAAATCATTTATTTAAAAAAAAAACAGGGAAAATTTCATAGAATAGTAACCAAGTTTTAAAAGTGTTCTAATTAGGTCACTGGTGTCGTTTTTGTCCCAATTAGATAACTTAACATTCAAATCGAGCTATGTCCTTTTTTCCATGTATAAAGAAAAAAATGGAGCATAAGATGCTGGTGTCGAATTATTTTAATATATGAAATTATATTTGTTAAAAATAAAAACCATTTAATTACATTAAAAAAAAAACAGGTTACAATCCACGTCATCACTCGACGTTAGCATCAAATAAAAGAGAAAAAAGAAACCAAAATTCACATCACCATGGTAACCTATGAAATGGATGAAAAAACCCTTAATTTTAATAAATAATGAATGTTGAGTGACCTGATTGTAACAATTTTAAAACTTGAGTGACCTAGTTAAAACACTTTTAAAACTTGGTTACTATTTTACAAAGTTACCCCTTTTAAACACTTATAAAGTACTCACTTTTAGGTCGTTCATTATTTAAATTTTACAAAACGACATGTATAAAAAACAAAAGAAATGTAAGATTTGAAAAAAAAGAAACATTCTAATAAAAAGTTTGCAAAAGATCGTTCATTTTTCAAAATTGTTTAAGAATTGTTTATTTCTTTTTCAAATCTTTCATTTCTTTGGATCGTTTGTTTATTCAAAATTCTTTATTTTTTTCACCTTTCGTTTATTAAATTTGTGCATTTTCTAGTTGCTTACACTTGTTAACTTATTTTTTAAGGTTCTGTTTTTTTATAAACATCATTTTTTTAATTTTCATTTTTTTAAACCACTCGTTCATTTAAAATTGTGTTATAAAGAAATTATTTATGATGACTCTCCACGTTCTTAACTACCGTCTCTTCATGTACTCTTGTATTAATAACATGACCTATATATATAGGTCCTTTGTATTTGATATGATATACTTAACATCAATAAGAAATTTATTCTCCCATTCTATCTATACATTGCTAATAGATTTCTAGTTATTATATAACACGTTATCAGCACGAACGCTTTTAAAGTTGGATCATGTTATCGTAAGTCAAAGTGATCTCACATGAACAAGGATCAAGGTATGATTCGATTTCCTTTTCTTCTAAAATGTTCTATCAATGCTAACTTATTAGGTTTGGTATGCAAATCTGAATATGAGATTGTGGAAGATTACCTGGAACCATATTTTCTTGAAAGTTGTTACATGTGAATGTGGTACTAATTTTAATATACATCGTAGATGTTTCGATGCTTGAAAAATTATAATTCATTTGGTATACTCTTTGAAGCACATTATCTCTAGTCCACTTTCTTACTATTTTTCTTTTGGAATTTATTTTAATTTAGTAATAATAATATAACTTAAATTCAATCAAATGAAATTGAAAAATATTAATTGTGATATTAATTCTTATTAACCTCATTACAAAATGTTATTCATTTGAATTTATGTTTATTTATTCTTTTTAATCATTACTTAATTAGTTGAATTAATAAAAGGGTTTATTAAAACTTATAATAAGTTAAGTTTACATTATTTATTATTATTATTATTATAGAAGTATAGCAACGGAAGTGGTCTTGTTAAGAGGTTATCTCATGTTACCTTTATTCATAATTAATATTATTAGTATTATTGTAATTAAAAGTTCAATGTGAGTAGATGTATAACAACACAATTGTTTAATGGGTACATGTATAATAGCCTAATTGTTTAATTTTTTTTATTATCGAAAGATTATTATTTGCCACATTATAATAATATGATGTAAAGTTATGTTATCATGTAGAAATTGCATACTTTACATTGGCCGATGTTACCACATACATACTTATGATGATTAATTATTCTAAAGTTTTATTGCGTAAGATCTATGGGATTTGAGAAGGCCTCTCAAAACAAAGTAATATATTGCTTTTCTTTTATATACTAAAAGAGATACTATGCATCGGTAAGTTTTATATGCTATATTTGGTTCAACTTCCCAAGCATAAAAGGATGTTCAACAGTAAGTTTCCAGCCAGTTAACACATCGGTATGTTTTCTATGCTCTGATGTTAAATTTCTATTGGATCTGAGATATCATGCTCTTAAGTTTAGATCTTGTATTTGATGATTAGTTTACAATTTATCTCGTTTAAGTTTGTGTACTGAAACTTCATGACTTCACGCCCTTGATAATTATATCTTAAAGTGATATTGCTTCTATATGTAAGTCAGGATATCTAATGACCTATAGTGTATTTACATAGCTTTCTTTTCTAAAATAATAGTTGCTACTTATTCTTGTGTGTTTGTATAGTTGTATGTGTAATCTTATTTAACAATTTTTCGTAATTCCTAAATGAAAAGAATTATTATACCATGAAAAATATGCTATAATATTTTATATATTCATGTACATTCAATTATGAGAATGTGTAATACGTAAATTTGATATATAATGTAAGTGTTCATAGTCATTTTACTATAAATACAATATATGATAGGTCTATGCTTTGGTGCGTTATATGATTATTTTTACTCCCACTGATGACAAATAATTGCTACAAATTAGTAGCTAGTAAAAAGACATATTAAGTTAATGTTAAGACTTTCTGGATACCTCTCAAAGGAGTTTATTTGATTAAAAAAAATTACTATTGAAGCCTTATAGAGATATTTTGGTGTATGATATACTTGTGATTGTTTATATTGTGATAGGATAATACATATTTATGATACGATAACATAGAACATGAATCATATATATTTGTAAGTTGTAAGTGATGAAAACGGGTTATGAAGTTTTATCATAACTTGCTCGCTTTACTGGTGACACGATTGAACAACTAAACCAAACTTGTGGTTTATTATCAATATTATGAAAAGTATAAATACGCTTACATTTGACATCCAAAGTGTCATACTCCTTGTATCTCATTGTAAAGGTCGTAAGATATAAGATTGATAAATCTTATACGACCCAACTACTTCTCAATTGATGGCAAGAAAAGAGAACATTAGGAAAAACAAGATAAAGTTTTCCATTGGTCACACCTGAGATATACTCTTGAAGTAGCAATATCAAATGAAAAGTTCGAAATGATTTCATATAATGATCAAATTAATAATGAAATCGATTACAAAAAAAAGCGTAATGATGGTCATGTTAATAACGAGATAGACCACCAAAAGAGGCGAATAAAAGGAGTGATCATATAAGAATAAAGTGTTGAAAGTTTGAGTTGCTAATACAATGTTGTCTCATATTTTATACGTTTAGTATACAAACAATGTGCACCTATAACATAGTGCAAGTAAAGTAGCAACATTAATAAAGAATATTCAAGGTTATTATAAGAATAAAAGTTGTGTGGAGCTATCCATTCCCTAAAGTGAATGTAATGATATAACGATCAGTGAAAGGTCACAATCATGTAATAACTAAGGAAATTGTAAGGATACCACCATGAATGTTGTATGATTATTCCTTGAATAAAATGTGATGATATAATAATTGGTGCAAAGATCGTGATCATGGTAATTGAGGAATGATGCTCATGTAATGAGATCAACCATGTTTATATTGCGATGACTATAAAATGATCATTATAAAGGTTATGATCTTGGTAAATGAGGAAACTGTAATGATCAGCAACCATGTTTATATTGAAATCGACCACAAAAAGTGGCAATATAAGGGAGTGATTATAATACGAGAATAAAATATGAAAAACATGTTATAATATGAATGATTGAAATAATAATTGTTATTCTCTTGTATTTTCTATTTGTATATTGAACAAACACGAGTGCAACTAAAAGCATATATGATGATCACAAACCCGAAGTTTATGGTTCATAAGCATTTAATGATTGGCATGACCGGTTAGACCATACCGAGTCTAGATGATGTGAAAAATATCAAAGAACTAGAAGATTCTTCATGGTACTTACACATGTAATATTTGATCTCAAGGGAAGTTAATGATATACCAACTAAAGTATGGTTTAGATCCCTAAATATTCTGGAAATAATAAGGGAATATGTGTATCCCGACATAATACCACTTAGTATACTGAAATCGATGCATCGTCTAAATGGTTATCAAATCCACAACCTGAAGCTTGTGTGATTGTGGCTTAGCTATAGTGATAGCAAGCATATTTATCCATATTACTATTGGTTACAAAGCCAATGATCATGAGAGGAGCAAAAGTTCATTTAGGTACATGTAATTTTATATATAGTACCATCAATTTACATCAAGCCAATAAGTTATAGTTCTCCCCATACAGTTGGTTTTTGGTCAGGAACCAAAGATGTCTCATCAAAGATTTTGGTTGTGCGACATATATTGAAACTCATCCACCACACCACACAAAGATGGGACTTCTAAAAATTTTGAGAATATGTTGGGTATAAATAATCGTAGATTGAATACTTAAAGCCATTAGTGAGAAATTTGTTTATGGTTCATTGGTTTTCACTTTAGTGAATAAATGTTCCCAACATTAGGGGGAGATAACAAGCAGTTGGAAAGTGAAAAGTGAAATGAATTATCATGTCATATTGATCCTCAGATTATAAACTATAACTAGAAGTTTAAAGTATAATTCATTTACCAATATTAAAGAATAAATTACCAGACAAGTTCACTGACCTAAATAGAGAGATAAGTAATTCATCAACTGCTTATGCTCCAGTTATATTTGTGTCCCAAGAGGACAACCACATATTTTGTAGTGAGTCTATTGCACGCCTGAAGTGTGGTAGACTAGCCGATTCCAATAATAAAATTCCTCGAAAATTGGAGCAAGTAATTAAGATAGTCAAGTCGAGGTTATAGAAATAAGATCTCCTGAAGAGACAATAGACATGATGGTTCAAGAAGAACCTCAGGTACCTGAAAATAAAGAGATCTCGATAAGTTATATCATGTCTAAGATATGTATGGAATCAAAATAAAATCGACGTCATTATACTTTTGTATATAATATAGCGCTTGAAATGATGAAGTGACGAGGATCAAGATTTAAGATCTGCCTATGAATGAAAACATATAAATGATTGGCCAAAATGGAAAGACACAAATAAGTCAGAGTTGAATTCTCTAATAAGATGGAAAGTTTCTGGACCAACAGTCCATACAAATAAGTCTTTTATGTGAATCGTGTGAAAAATTAAATAAATTGATATAAGGCAAAATTGGTGGCACAAGTATTTTCACAAAGACCTATAACTGATTATGAGGAGACGCATTCTCCGGTGGTGGATTTAATTAGTCTGGTAATATAAAGAGAGAATTGATATGTGTCTTATGAAAGTTATGAATCACTGGATACTAAAAGTTTACATGAAAGTCCCTCAAGGATTTAATTTATTAAATAAATGTAAAATAAGTTCTCGAGAACGATATGATCGTTGTATACAGATTCATATTTGAATACGTTGAATATAATTGGAACTCCTGATGAGTATCCTTAAGCATTTAAGTGCTTATAAGGTTAAGTGGAAACATCTTATGGATGTAATTCTTGTGCACCAATAAACATACATAGAATACCTGTACTTGGTGATTATGGTATCTCAATGTACAGTGTATAAGCATGGTACAATATGTATTATACAAATGAAACAAGTGTTCAAGACATCCTTGCATATGATATAGAAATCAATAAGGAGGTTTATGTAACAGAACTCCTAAAGAGTGTATGCACATACATTGTTTTTCAAAGTGGAAAGAAGTAAGTGAATGATTGTAAATGTCTGAAGCATTGATTTCAAAACCTCATGAATGTATCTTTATAAACTTAAAAAGATAGTATAGATAAAATAGTTGGATTGAGTGTTGTACAACTCATGAGATATTCTGATAAAGAGCAATATGAGTTTGATAATATCATCCATCTTTATCAAAAGTCCTCTTCTAAAAGTTTAATATAATCGCAGTTTACAGTGATGATGTCTAGGCACCATCGAGAGAAACTGTCAAGCTTTTAGAGGGAGAATTTTTTAATGACCTTGACACATTGTAATTATTGCTCGACCTGCAGTTCGAGTATATGTGTAATCAATCAAACTATATCTATTAGAGGTTTACACGTTTTACCATGGACAAAGTTTATCCTTTAACTACGTTAAAGGTTGTTCAATTACTTGATATATAAAATGGCTGTTATAGCTTCATATGAAAGAAATTGAAATTTTTGGTCTAGAGGTACCATCTTTAAGTGCAATTGTGCATTAGTATTTCTTGCTATCTATTCATGATTTTATATATCTTTATTGAATTTATTGATTTGATATAGCATGTGTTAAACGACGAAATATTGAAATGGGAAAACATCTATTTCAATACATCTAAGGTAGGTAAGATATGAATTTATATTTTACTAACCTATCAAAACAAGTTTGGTTAGTTTTGTAAATGCAGGGAATGTAACAAATCACAGTTGTGGATCTTATGATATTTATATAAAATAAGAGGCATTAGAAGGCTCATATGAAGATATACAACATTGCGAACATAAAGAATTGCACATTAAGGGATCAAGCGGCAAATCATTGACTACAAAAACTTTGAGCAAATTTCAAGAAAAATGGGCACTAGTCACTTGAATAATACATGTTTAAATGAGGGGGAATATTATACAAGTTACACTCTTTTTCCCTTCACCAAGTTTTATCATATTGAGTTTTCTTAGTAAGGTTTTTAATGAGGCAATGTACATGATCTAGAAGTATCAGGGGAGACGATACGTGTTGCACTCTTTTTCCCTTGGTTGAGGTTTTGTCCCAGTGGGTTTTCCTGACAAGGTTTTTAACGAGGCAACATCTCCAAGTGTATCAAGTTGATAACCAAGCGTATTAAAAGTTTATAGATTATTTTCATTTGTCACGTGGATAGTCAAGGGGGGGTGTTATAAAGAAATTATTTATGATGACTCTCCACGTTCTTAACTACCGTCTCTTCATGTACTCTTGTATTAATAACATGACCTATATATATAGGTCTTTTGTATTTGATATGATATACTTAACATCAATAAGAAATTTATTCTCCCATTCTATCTATACATTGCTAATAGATTTCTAGTTATTACATAACAAATTGATCGTTTTTAAATTCCTTCGATTTTTGAAATCGTACATTTTCTGAAGTTACTTTTCCCTTACGGCTATAAGTAAACTGAATACAAAGTTTCAAAATGAACGATATAAAAAACGGTTCTAAAAGTAACGGTTTAAAAAGAAAAACTTTTAAAAATTAATGACTAAAAAAACAAATTGTTTAAAAAAGTTAAAAGATGATTTTAAAAAGAACGATATAAAATGAATCGTTTAAGAAAAACATTAAAAGACAAGCAACTTTAAAACGAACGATTTTAATAAAAAGCGGTTTAAAAATGAATAATTTTAAAAAGCGACAGACGGTTTAAAAAAAGTTAAAAAACAAATGATTTTACAAACAACGTTTAAAAAAACAAACGTTTAATGAAAATACATATTTATTTGTATATATAAAACATATTTTGTTAAATAATAATCGTGTAAATAACAAAATAATACAAAAATAATTTTAGTAATTGCATTAATAATCTCTTAAATATTAAAAAATTTTGTAATTATCAAAAACAACCCCTAAGGTATATAATGACCTAATTAAACTTACACTTAACTGCAAAAAAGTAACAAAGTGTCAGGGGTTAAAACCGTAATAAAATGCAATCTCGAGATCTGATATGTTAAAAGATTATTTTTAGGCTGAAATGATTAAACTGACTAAACCACAACACAAGGGTCAAAAACAGTAATTTACTCAATAAATAATAACAAAAGTTAACAATAAAACAAAATTTGGGTAGATATAGATAATAAAGTATTCAAAACGTCAGTTATTCAAAACAAATGATTTATTGCACGTGGCCCCATTGTATTAATCAATTCACAAATTCACTAACTAAAACTTCAAAGTTCAAACAAATATAAACCTTCAGTACTTATTTGACTTCTTCACTCCATACCTAATCATCCATTCATTCATTTAAAATTTAAAATTAATCGAACATGAACAAACATGTACCCGTAATCAAACAATTTCTTTGTTTATGTTCGTTTATTAAAAAATTAGGCATGTTCAACTTTGTTTGTGTTTGTTCATTTAAAACCTAAATAAACAGTTTACGAATGTAAATGAACATAAAAAATAAGCTTAAATGAACATAACTGAACACGCATAAACAAACACAAATGACCAAATATAAATTAGCCTTTTTATATAAATTATTGATTACTTACGATAAGTTCTATTATAAAACCTATTTTTATTAAAAAAAAAGCCCAATTGTCAATTGTTTATATACATATAAGTAGTTAGAAAGCCCATTTAATGTTTTTAAATATAACTCTAAATGTATTTATTAAAGTACAAACAAACTTAAACGAACATAAATGGAAATTAATGAACGAACATAAACGGATGTTTACGAACATAAATGAACGAACATCACGGGTGTTCATATTCGTTCGTGAACAAGAGAATCAATCAGCTAAAAGAAGAGCGAGCCCCTTTCCCGTTGTTGTCTCTAATTAAATATGCTCGTTCTTTTATAGAATAAAGAACATAAACGAACTTCCCATCGAACAAGCTCATGAACGTTTGTCTCATTTGCAAGCCTAATTGCGTATATCATGGCAAAATTTAAACATTAAAAGAGAAGTAATTAAAATCGGTAATTTATACATAATTCATTATATAGATTTGTATTTCTGTTGTAATTGTAAATTTGTAACTTCAAAGCATTAGTATACAAAAATTATTCTGGTTAAATCAGTCGTTTTTATATATTTTGCGTTTCGGTTCTCATCTATGACAAAATTTTCAGATTAGTGTCGTGTTTGGGTTCGTGTGAAATTTTAAAGTATGTTTCAATTTGACCCATTAACCTATGAACACGACCAGTTTAACACCCCACATTTAACTAATCTGGATAATGCAATGTATAAAATCTACAAATTAACTTTTATAAATATTATTTAGAACCATGTGTAAAAGAGTGCAATGTATGGATTATTTTGCTAGTTTTATCAAAATACTTCTTAGGGTAGTAACTCGTAAGTGTATAATGATCACTTTTATTTAGAAGACTAAACGTTCAAGTATGTATATAAGAACTATTTAAGGCATTATAAGTCTCTTTAGTTGTATTCAAAATAGTCTCTTAGTATAGTTATCCAATATATAATTAAACTTTGAGTTTTTAGTTTATTTTAGAAGTAAAAAAAAGTCCTATTTAAGTGGTGTATTCTAAACATTGATTAATTATTCACAAACGTGGTAGTTGGAGATTAAAATAGTGACCAATTGCATAGCTAGTGAACCAAACTTTTTGGCAACCCATGGTTATAAAAGTGAAGCAGGAAGAACCCCAAAGACACTCACCAGCAGAACACAAGAGAACTCAAACATCACATCTCATCTCTGAGGTCACACTTTCTATCTTGAGCTTAAACTTCCAGTATTTCATCAGTCTCTTTCATTTGATATATATACATATATTTTATTTTGCTTTTGTTATATATGTATGCAGGTTATCAAAACATGGGTGCAGGTGGCCGGATGTCAGACCCATCTGAGGGCAAAAACATCCTCGAACGTGTCCCCATTGATCCACCATTCACTCTAAGTGATCTAAAGAAAGCAATCCCTGCTCACTGCTTCGAACGATCTGTCATACGTTCATCTTACTATGTTGTTCATGACCTCATTGTGGCCTATGTCTTTTACTTCCTTGCCAACACATACATCCCTCTTCTTCCTACCCCGTGGGCTTACTTAGCATGGCCGGTTTACTGGTTTTGTCAAGCTAGCATCCTCACTGGGCTATGGGTCATCGGTCACGAATGTGGTCACCACGCCTATAGTGACTACCAATTGATTGATGACATCGTTGGGTTCGTCCTCCATTCAGCTCTCTATACCCCTTATTTCTCTTGGAAATACAGCCATCGGAACCACCACGCCAACACGAATTCGCTTGACAACGATGAAGTTTACATTCCTAAACGCAAGGCCAAAGTTGCAGTTTACTCAAAGCTTCTTAACAATCCCCCTGGTCGAGTGTTCACTTTGGTTTTCAGGTTAACTCTAGGGTTTCCTTTGTACCTCTTGACTAACATTTCTGGCAAGAAATACGGGAGGTTCGCCAACCACTTTGATCCACTAAGTCCGATTTTCACTGAGCGTGAAAGGATTCAGGTTGTTATATCTGATATTGGTATTCTCGCGGTTTTGTATGCAACTAAACTACTTGTAGAAGCGAAGGGGGCGGCTTGGGTGACATGCATGTATTTAATTCCGGTGCTAGGTGTACACATGTTTTTCGTGTTGATCACGTATTTGCACCACACCCATCTCTCTTTACCTCATTATGATTCATCCGAATGGAACTGGATTAGAGGAGCATTATCGACAATTGATAGGGATTTCGGATTCCTGAATAGGGTTTTCCATGATGTCACCCACACTCACGTGTTGCATCATTTGATCTCCTATATTCCACATTATCATGCAAAGGAGGCAAGAGACGCAATCAAACCAGTCTTGGGTGAGTTTTATAAGATCGATAGGACCCCTATTTTCAAGGCGATGTGGAGAGAGGCCAAGGAATGCATCTACATCGAACCAGATGAAGATAGCGAACACAAAGGCACATATTGGTACCATAAAATGTAATCAGCTTACATGAACAATGCAAGTGTACGCTTAAGTCTTTGTATTCCCTATATAATAAGGGTTATGCATGGCTCAACCGTGCATGTTGATTATGTAGTGCCATTTGTGTGAAATTTCTTACTTGTGATCTTCTATGAGTGTACTTATCATTTCTAATTTTATGTACTCCATAAATATACAAGTGGCGCCATTTAGCGATCTCTATTTTCTGTTAAATCTTTTTTAACACAAAAGGAAAGATGATCTGATGTAAACCCTAAACTTTAATTCTTAAATTTTTATGTTGTGTTACTAAATCATTACGGCTGTAAAAAAACAAACTCAAATCGTTTAGATGGTTTTATATCTTTTCTAAAGATAACCTAATCTAAACCCTAAACCTGATTTTTTTTGTTATCATTGACGTTAAATTATTACGGCTATAAAAAGAACAAACTGATTAAATTGTTTAGTTTGTTTTATCTATGCTTCATACTTTCAAAAAAGTTTACTTCATACATTAAAATACGTAGGTCATGAAAATAAAAATTATCAAACTAATTTAATCTTTTTTTTTTTTAATTTTTAAACATTTATCTACAAATGTGTAGGTAGACTCACACATATATTGATTTTTAAAAGGGTGAGGGTATTGGTACATCCCCCAAAAGTAGTGACACACCCCCCAGCAGCCCCGTATAAGGCAATGAGGGTTGTATAGGGGTTGAGTGCATTAATTATGTCAGAAAAAGTAAAGTTTTACGCCCCTCATTGCCCTCCCTATGAGCGGTGTATTAGAAAGGTGGTAGTTGGAGCATTAAACCCTATACGCCTCTCATTGCTTTATACACTGCTCATTGGTACTATAATATCTGAATTTAAGGTATATTGCTGACAAGACAGCGGAGTTCAGACTGAAAAGGCTGAAAAGGTGATCCGCATATACGCGTTCATGGCCCTATACGCTGCGTATTGTTTCGAATTTTTTCCCTTTACCCCAAGCTTACGGGATTCATGTAATACAAATGTTCAAAAATCCCAAAAAAAGTGATGAAAATGATAAAAATTTTCAACTAAACGGTCTGGTTAAATTAGATTCGAATCACGATGTCAAATTGGGACTTTGAATATTTTTTTGGTGAAAGGTCGAATGAGTCATACGTCTCTGAAAGCGTTTGGTTACCCGGCGTTGATCGAGGTGAGGAGGAGGTGGTTTCCGTGCGTCGTTGTGATGAAGGGAGTGTGCGGCCCGTGATGCCTGATTTGAACCAGGTAAAAAATTCATATTGGCGTTATGGTTATTAAAGTCTAACCATTAAGTTGTTTCAGGTCGTAGAGGAGGCGGAATCATCTTACGTGGCTCAAAGCTATTCGCAACACGCCGGAACTTACCATTCGTATCAGGAAGGGAGTGTGCGGTCCGTGATGCCTGATTTGAACCAGGTAAAAAATTCATATTGTCGTTTTGGTTATTTTAGTCTAACCATTAAGTTGTTTCAGGTCGTAGAGGAGGCGGGACCATCTTACGTGGCTCAAAGCTATCCGCAACACGCATACGGGACTTACCATTCCCATCAGGAAAAACAACGCAAGAAAAAGTCCGAGGAAGGTGCTTTTGACTTCGAGGAAGACGATAACGAAATCGAGAAAGGTGTTACACACTTCGAGGAAAGTGATCAAGATGAGGACGATGGTGGTGGCGGGGACGATGGTGGTGGCGGGGACGATGGTGGTGGCGGTGACGATGATGCTAATGACCCGAAAAAACAAGGAAAGGTATAACATAACCGTCACTTACGTGTTATTCGTTATGTATAATGTTTATTAAATTTTAGACAATGTTGATTTTGTATACGTGTTATTTGTTATGTATAGGTTTATTAGAAGGGTGCCTATTAGAATTTAGACAAAGTTGATTTTGTTTACGTGTTATTCGTTATGTATAATTTTTATTAGATTTTAGACAATGTTGATTTTGTATACGTGTTATTCGTTATGTATAAGGTTTATTAGATTTTAAACAAATATAGTTTTAAATTACCGTTGTTTCAGGTATTTTCGACACTTCACGAGTTAAAGAATTGGGCTTACAAAACAGAAATTGCGAAAGGTTACGTCATTGTGACCCAACGAACGGTAACAAAAGGCGAAGATTCGTCAGCAAGGACAGTGAAGATATGGTTGCAATGCGACCGTGGAGGCACATGCAAAAGTAAAGCAACAGTTCAGCGTTCTGGTAGCAAGAAGATTGGGTGTCCTTTTAAAATGATAGGGAAACTAGACGCAAGTAGTGGCAATTGGAGCTTAGTAGTGAAGCAAAAGGATCATAACCATGAGCCTGCGGTATTTCTCGAGGGTCACGCGTTTGCGAGAAGGTTGACCCCAGACGAAGAATCATTGGTAGAGAGACTTTATATTCAAAACATGGAGCCTACGAACATACATTTAACCATAAGAAAACAAAACCCACAGAGCGTGTGCATTCTACGAGACATACAAAACGTGATAAAAAAGATTAAAGTCAAAATGTACGGTGATCGGACTCCAATGCAGATATTGGAGCAAATGTTGCATGAAGGAAGGTATGTTTACCACACCCGGGTGAATCCCAAAACAAATGCGGTCGAGGAGGTTTTTTTTTGTTCATCGGTACTCATACATAATGTGGCGTGCTTTCCCACATGTGTTGATGATTGATACCACTTACAAAACGAATGAGTATAGACTTCCGTTTGTTCAAATTGTGGGTGTGACATCGACACACAAGTCGTTTTGTGTCGCTCATGCTTTTATCTCTAAAGAAAAACATGATAACTTCTTGTGGGTCCTACAGAAGCTCAAAGGATTGTTGGTAGAGGGTATGAAACCGCGCGTGATAGTAACAGATTGCGATAAAGCTTTGATGAATGCTTGCGATAAAGTATTCCCAAAAGCATCCAAATTGCTATGTAGGTGGCACATCTCACAAAATATTCTAAAACACACCAAGGCAAAATTTGCAACGGCTGAAGAATGGAAAATATTCAAGCTTTCTTGGTCTCGATTATGTAATTCTCCCACTGAGACGCTATACAATTATAACTTTGAGCGGCTATTTACGCGACTGACTAACGACCATAGATCAGGTACGTATTATATTACTTCACATTCATTCATGTATACACACACACATGTAACCTCCCTGAATTTTATATACGCAATTATATTTTACAAACTATAGGGGCCTATTTTTACATTTTGTGAAACTATAAGTTGAGGGACTTGTTTGTCATTGTTTGAAACTTGCTTTAGAAATGGTTAAAACCAAGTCCAGGGACTAAACTGTCATTTATTGAAAGTTATAGTCTAGGGGTTATTTTGACATTATTTAAAAGTACAAAGTATTGGGCATAAAATGTAATTATTGACATCTAAAGTATAAGGGTTGAAATTGCCTTGTTTGAAACTTATTTTAACTCTAAAATCTTAACCGAGTTAAACGTTGAATAAGAAATCCTTTAAAAAAAGTTAACTTAGTTAACTACGTTAATTAGAATAACAAAAAAGGGGGGTTTCTTGTATAACTCGCCCCTTAGCAAGGATCGAACCCGGACCACTCGTGTAAAAGCACCCCTTCTTTTACCAGTTTATCCTCCTGTACAGGAGCTGATTGATACCCTAACATTAGTTGTTTTATATTTTAAAAAAAATTAACTTAGTTAACTATGTTAATTAGAAAAACAAAAAAGGGGGGTTTCTTGTAAAACCCGCTCCTTAGCAAGGATCGAACCCAGACCACTCGTGTAAAAGCACCCATTCTTTACCAGTTTATCCTCCTGTACAGGAGCTGATTGCTACCCTAACATTAGTTGTTTTATACACTTCTTAAAATCCATCCGGGCACACACCTTTTATTTTATTTTTACGTTTTTTATCACTTTTATAAAAACTAACATTTTTATAAACTCATATACATCAAACCTGATTTACTAAAAATATAAACTATAATTATTTCTGGTTTTATCTAATTATTATGAATTAAGTTAGTTTTAATCTTATTAAATTCAATAAAAATAGTAAACTAATTTTATAAAACCTGAAAATTTTTATATAATTATTTTAACATCAGAATGATGTTCGAAAATATAAAATTGATATTTTTCCCAAAATTCGATTTTTAACCAGTTTAATCCAATAATTACATAGTTTTATTTGTTTAATTAATTATTTAAAAATAGTTAATTTATCTGAAAAATTTTGTTTCAGCCTTTGGTCGGGGTGTTACAATACAAACATTACAAATCGTTATATTCTGTTTTTTTTCAGGAGTTTTGGACTATTTGTATATTGTCTGGCTACTACCCTATAAAGAAAAGTTTGTTTCAGCCTGGACTAACACAAGCCCTAACTTTGGTCAACATACAACCAACAGAGTTGAAAGCCAACATGCTAAGTTTAAGAGATACCTTAAGGGGCCAAACAGCTCGCTCCATAGACTTGTGTGGCTTGTTGACAAAGTTGTAGAGTCACAACGCATACAAATAAACCTCACTTTTCAGGAAAGCCTGTCCACGAAAATGGGGGACCACATGATATCATTCTTTGATAACCTACGTGGTAATGTTTCCCTGAAAGCATTAGATTTGTTGCTTGTGGAGAAGAAAAAGATACGTACGTTGCTCGCAGCAGGGGGGACTTGTGGTCACCCGCTTTTTACGAGTTGTGGGTTGCCATGTGCTTGTCGGATGGAGTGGTGGGAAAATACAAGTAATAAAAACAGGTTTCAACCGCTTATTATACTTCATATGAATACCCACCCCCCTCATTTCTAACTATTGTTTTTAAAATACAGATTGCAAAATTCCTCTTGCCGCCGTAGACAAATTCTGGAGAAAACTAGATTTCAATGCTGAAGAACTTAAGGAAGATGATAATAATCTTCAGGAGGAAATGGACAGAGTCATGCAACAACTGAAGGCTCAACCACCGATAGTGTTAAAAAGTATGTTGTCGAAGATAAAGGAGGTGGTGAATCCAAGAATGACTGACCATCAACCGCCTGAGGTACAACAAGATACTCGGGGGCGCCCAACCTCTAAAGCACAACAAAAAAAGAAGGAGGAGGTTGCGAGACGTAAAGTTACCCAGTCTGAAGCAAAAGGCAAAAGGCAAAAGCCAAAAGAAGGACGAGGACGCTCAAAAGCCAGCAGTGCAACACAGTCGTTCAAAGAAAAATAAGGCTAAAAAGACAGTTGAAATTATAGATGAAGATTTTCCACTGTTGGTGGGGGATAGGTACGTCAACAATCATTGACCTATATAATATCCTACGTATTTCCATACATACATTTTCCCTGATAAAGATTTTCCACAATATATTTTCCAATTACAGGTACAAAAACATGATCGATCGTTTTAAGGACTGGCTTCCATCTATGTATCGGAGATACATAACACATATGGAAGATGCCCAGCCTGACGGTAACTGTGGGTTTCGATCGGTGGCTATGGGTTTGGGGTTGGACCAGAATGCTTGGATGTGGGTCCGCCAAGAGCTACTGGATGAGATGTTCATTAACAAAGCCCGATGGTGGCCTATTCTTGACTCTTTTGATCCGGGATTTTACACTACAGTATATCGATCAATAAACTGGTTGCACGTGGAACCTGCACCAATGGCATGTTGGATGTTCTTGCCATACGCCGGATTGTTGGTGGCTCAAAAATTTGGTGTGGTTGTTCAACATTTAAGCAATGGTGTTTGTCAAACATACTTTCCCATGTTTAATGGTCCGGCGGAGGGCCATTCTGTTCTTTCGATTGCCTATGTGGAAGATGGCCATTTCATCATGGTTAAGTTAATGGATGATGGTCCGATGCCTCCACCGAATGGACTATGGAATATGTATCGAAGTACTGAAGCTATGAAGTGGGAGACAATGTACATGTCTCGTCTTTCACAGGGTAAGAAGTTACTTCGTAGTAATAGAAGTGTTCGAAGAGACTTTATTAACTTGTTGTAGGTTCTCGTTGTAACACGTAAAACTGTTTAATCGTATTATTATGTGTTTATTTTTTTTAATTTACATTCTATTATCTTTTGAATATAGTGTAAGCAACATTTATTTTATAAAAAAATGTTAATTACATTGTTTTATAATGTAAAAACACTTATTTACATCACTATTTTTATTAAAAAAAAGGCATCATATGCAGCATATTAGGCAATGAGAGGTGTATACCAGCCTCTATATGCCGATCATAGCACAATAAGCGGCTGCTGGTAAGCAATCTATAAGCCACGTATTGGCCAATGAGGAGTGTATACCAACACAAACAACTTTTCAGCTCACTAAAGAGGGAAAACTAGATCAAAATCAATTCAAACACACACACACCAAAACACCAAAAACACACACAACTCTCTCCCGTATACCATTTCTATCCCGTATTGAACCATACGGTGCAAATTTTCGCAAGAGGTTAGTAACATCTTCATCTTTCCTTTTTTGTTATTGTTTTTTTACGTTTTTTTTTTGTTTTTTCTGAAATATTTTGGTTGAGGTGTTTGGCGGCAGAGGTGTTTGACGGTGGTGGTTGTTAGAGTGGTTTAGGTTAGGACGGTGGTGGTTGTTAGAGTGGTTGAGGTTAGGACGGTAGTGGTTGTATCTATGGGTTAGGGTTTGACGGTGGTTGTGGGTTGGCTGTGGTGGTTGTGGGTTGGCTGTGGTGTTTGTGGGTTGTCGTAATTTTATTAATATTTTGACAAAATATTAACTTTTAATTGTTGCAGATATGTCGTCAGATGAGGAACAACAGGCACCAAATGGTGGTCCGGTATTCAATCCGATGGCCGAGGGTAATTGTGAGCAGTACAAATTTTTAGACTTCCCCCAGAGAAGTACGGAATACAGAGGTTTTGCCAAGTTCCGGGGTATGAGAGTGAGGCAACAGAGGGCGTTGTGTTGGGACGCGTTACGGGAGTGTGGCGAGGAGCAGAGGGCCCGGGGTATAATCAGGGAAAATAACCCGTGGGATCGTATGTTTTTTTATGCGGCTGGGCCTTCTTATAGGCCTATGATGGTGGAGTTCCTCTCCACATTTATCTATCGACCACGGCCTGCTGAGAAACCTAACTCAGATATGGACGATCCGATGGTGGAACTACCCCCTGCTGAGGTAACTTTCTGTTTATTCGGGGAGCGACAGAATATGTCGCTGCGTCAGTTTGCTTTGGCCACCGGATTCTACACTGATGAGGAGTTGGTTCAGGATATTTATACCACCGCGATCACATCTATGCCTGATGATCAGTTGCTTGCTTGGTGGCCCACCCTCTGTGATGTACCCTTCGGTTATAAGGCCCGTGTCTCGTTGATTCCTGACCCACTCGTTCGCTACATACACCGTTGCATTGCCACGTCGATATCTGGGCGTGGCAAAAGCAACGAGTGGGTCACGAAAGCCGACCTGTTCTATCTTTACTGTTTATTCACGGGGACGCCTTGCGCCCTCCATCGCTGCCTGGCGGAGTATTTCGCCTCATTTTCCCGACGTCAGAAGCGTGGCGGATTGCACGGAGGGGCGTTCATCACGCGTATTGCCCAGCATTGCGGTCGGTATTTTCCATTCATCGGTGAGTTGCCACCGCCTGCCCCTTTCGAGTATTTGGGTATTAGGACGATGAGAGGGATGAACTTGGCGGTGAACTTTCCGGGCATTGGTTATTGGTTTGTCGGTTTGAACGATCAGATTTTCGTAGCCCAGCCGTTAGTACATCAACATCTGCTGGAGGCTGCGGAGGTGGATATGCCTCATGTTGTTGATGAGCCTGTTGGAGAGGGTGACGTCGAGCCTGAGGTTGAGTAGGGGCATCCGCAGGAGCCGTCATAGCATCCTCGGCGCGTCTATCATGCGGTGAGGTTGCCTTAGTCCACTCAGCGTCTCCTCGAGAGGCTTGTGGCGGGTCAGACGGCTGTGATGGAGAGGTTGGCGCTGCAGGATCGGTGGATAGACCGGATGGAGGATATGATGGAGTGGATGATGGCTAGCGAGGCTGATAGGCGTACCGAGGCGGGGTTGCCGGTTCGAGACCCGCCACAACCACGAGTGTATCCGGGGTCCGGCTTGGAAGCCGGCCCGTCCGGCACGCAGGCAGGCCCTTCCGGCACACAGGCAGGCCCGTCCGGCACGCAGGCTGGCCCGTCTGACACGCAGATGCAATTGACATGTTATGATAGTGGTTCTGATCACAGTGACGAGGAAATGGCTTAGGAGTAGTATTTATCTATTTCGTTTGGTTGTATTTTGGGTTTAATGTGGTTGTACGAACACATATTTATTCGTCTTTTGTTATTTATGTTTAGTTGTATGCCCGGTTGTTTTTGTATAAACGTTTAATCTTTTATCAACATGTATGGATGGTAACATGTTTAATGTTTTATCAGCATCTATGTTGTATTTTGGGTTTAAGGTGGTTGTACGAACAAATAGGTATTGGGATTCTTATAACGAAGGGGTATATTGGTCTTTTTTAAAAATGCTAAGCATGTGCAGAAGGGGTATAAACGGTTATAAGAATTTCAGGGAATGGATTTGAAAATTAGAATTACAGTTAGTTTTTAATAACTGAGCAGGGACTGTTCTTGTGCAAAACAAACCTCAGGGTCTGGATTTGAAAAATTAGAATTACACAAATAAAAAAGGGAGGGGTCCTTCTGTATCGGACCGGCCTCCCCAGGGTTTCGAACTCGCACATCTCGCATAGAACACACAAGCCTTAACCAGTTTATCCTCCTGTACAGGAGCTAATAAACTAGTTATAGTATATCCTTTATACACTTAGATTTGAAAAAGTAGAATTACACAAATAAAAAAAAGAGGGGTCCTTCTGTATCGGACCGGCCTCCCCAGGGTTTCGAACTCGCACATCTAGCATAGAACACACAAGCCTTAACCAGTTTATCCTCCTGTACAGGAGCTGATAAACTAGTTATAGTATATCCTTTATACACTTAGATTTGAAAAAGTAGAATTACACAAATAAAAAAAAGTGGGGTCCTTCTGTATCGGACCGGCCTCCCCAGGGTTTCAAACTCGCACATCTCGCATAGAACACATAAGCCTTAACCAGTTTATCCTCCTGTATAGGAGCTGATAATTTGGTTATAGTATATCCTATAAGGTGCTCATTGAACCATACGACTCTCATTGAACACAAACACTTTCCCAACTTCAATAAAGGGGTTAAACTAGATCTAAAATTTGAAAACTCACACACTAAAACACCAAGAACACACACACAAACGCGCTGGACCACACGATTTTCACAAGACAAACCCTGGACCACACGATGAAGGTTAGTTTGTATTCCAAATTTTATTGCTTAATCTTCAACCTTTTTTTATTTTTTGGTTTTATTTCCGCCGTTTGTGGTGGTGTTGGGTTTGATGGTGGTGGGGGATTGACTGTGGTGAGGAATGACGGCGGTGGTGATTGACGGCAGTGGTGGTGGTGGTGGTGGTGGTGGTGGCTGTGGTGGTGGCTGTGGTTGTGGTGGTGGTGGTGGTGGTGGTGGTGGTTGTGGTCATAGGGATTGACGGTTGTGGTGGTGGTGATTATTGTGGTGGTGGCTGTGGTGGTGGTGGTGGTGGTTGTTGTGGTGGTGGTTAGGCGGGTTTGGTGGTGGCTGTGGTGGTAGTGGTGGTGGTGGTTAGGCGGGTGTGGTGGTGGCTGTGGTGGTGGTGGTGGTTAGGCGGGTGTGGTGGTGTTGGTGGTAGCGTAACCCTACCCGACCCCCGGCCCGACACGTTTGCCGGGTCTAGACTTATATCATCGTTTTTTTAAATGTGCATATGTTATTTTTATTATTATATTTATTATTTTAACAATATATTTTCGGATGTCGGGTCTAATGCTATAATTGTAT
>JARYGA010059863.1:57763-98664 GCA_030545235.1 Helianthus tuberosus | reverse complement strand
AGAGCATTTTAATGATTCCATTGAAATATCAAACTTGATGTTGGAATTCATGGAAACACCGATAAAGTATGTGATACTATTACTATGTGTTATCCAACACACCCATTTTAATTTTAACACAAACCCATTTTGACCTGTTACCCAACACACCTATTTTGACATGTTATCCAACATACCCATTATTAACTCACACTTACAAAGGCACCGTGAGAATAAGCAAGCTTTCCCGTCTAATGGAAAAAAATTCGTCGCATGAGCCAACGATATTCTAAATTTTGAAATCCGACAACAAACCATGAAAAGAAAACAATAAAAAAAATAAAAAGAGACCAAATTCTAGACACTTTATTTAAGTAAATTTTGAAGATATATGCCAAGTCACACGTCCAAGTTTATTTAAGTAAAAGACTAAGAATATGAGCAGTGGCGAAGTTTGAGATTTCTGACCGTGGGGGGTGGAAGTCAGCGGACCTAAAGTTTTCTATAAAACAGTGTGGGGGGGGGGGGGGTTAAAAACGTATATACCCAAAAATTTATATATGAAAACTACATACTCTCCACTACTGAGCGAAAAGTTTGGGGGTCGGCCACTCCTTAAAAGCTTCGCCCATGAACATGAGACAAATTTGATAGAAAGAACAAAACTAAGGCTGTTGTCTTCGGTTCTCGAATTTTCATAATCACAGCAGCAAAACGCCGAATGACAACAATAATAAATATACTAACAACAGTCAAGATTTTTCATGATCGAGAAATAATTTCCGGTTTATAAACGATTTGTATCGTAGGGTTATATTCTGCATTACAAGTTTGCAATGCAATCACCTACAAGTCTAGTTGATTGCAAGCTAGACCAGAAGACGGTTGCATTGTAAACTCGTAATGCATAAGAATATAACCCAAAGGTACAAATCCTTTACAAACCGGAAAATATGTTTCTCAAACAATGAAAATCTTGATTGTTGTTGATAATTTATTATTATTTGTTGGTATTCATCAGTTTGCTGCTGTGATTACGAGAAATCAAGAACCAAAAACAACAGCATTAATTTATGCTTCTGGGAACATGGTAAGTTTTGTTTAGAAACAAAGAACATATAGCACTAATAAATCATTATATATCTGAAGAAAAAAAGTAAACCGGTTAGTTTCAATGTAACACTTCAAACTATTTATATGCCTAATCAAATACATAAAAAAATATAAAACTAATTATCTCAAATCTGTTAGGATTTCATTCCAAAAGATAAAAAAAATATATAAAACTAATTATCTCAAATCTGTTAGGATTTCATGTTGGAAAAATAGGTGAAAATAGCATTTTTCACAAATATAGGAAAATGATTTTTTCCTATTTTGGACTAGAAATAAATATAATAAAATGAGCGGGTTTTATATATTTATTTGTGGGTTTGTGTTCTATGTTGGAAGAGTTTCGCAACGAACTAAACCACGTCCAAAACGGAGCTAAGATGAATGAGATATCGATGCTCAAAGTTGGGTGTTTGGAACATTCAATGCTGAAACAAAAGGAAAAGTAGCACCTTGTCCCACATCGGATGAGAGATGGAACTTAAAGGGGTATTTAAGTGGGAACTCTCCATCCTTATTGTTTCATGGGATCACTCACTAGTGTACTCGCGAAGGGTGCGCTCGCACAAGCTCCGTCGCGCGCGCGTGGCGTGGGCGATGAGGCGCTTTGATGGCGCACTTTGCACTTCGCATCGCCGCTTGAGAGCCGCCTTTGTATTTTTGACCACGTGCGCGTAGTGGATCTCATAGGCTGCAGGGACCAAGTGGAGTGCAGGTTCGAAGCGCGTGACGTGGCAGTCCGCGCGCGGGTAAACGTGGCACGAAGGCGCGCGGTTGCGCATGGTGCATGGGTCTGGAGGTGTCGTGCGCGGCGCACCAAAGTGAGCCAAAACGGCGTGACTGTGTGGCGTGCTCGTAGAGACTCACAGGTGACGTGGCGCACGCGCGCATGGGTGTGAGCCAAGAGGATGCACCGCGCATGGGCGTGCACACCTGGGCGCGCGCACCAGTGTGGCTTGCGCGCGCGCACGCGTAGAAGCTTCCAGCATTGAATGACAGTGCAGTTTCAGTCCAGCTTCGTAACTGACGAGTTAACAAGCTTTGACTGAGAATTAACTGACGTATTAAATTGCATTGAAGACGTTTAATGCAATTTAAACATCTCATTTAATTCATTTTTGGCTGTTTCAAACCGGGAGCTGTATAAATACAGCTCCATACCCAGCTGCAGAGGACACCAGCTACACAACAGCTATACCAACTTTCTCTACTTTCTTCTGATCATTTTCTTGCAGCATTCAAGGTAACCTTCGGGTTGTAGGCTATCTCCGGCAGTACGCTGCTTTGGCTGTTGTACCCTGGGAAACAAAACGAGTACTCTTGGGAGACTCGGAATTTGTTTAGAGGGAAGCGTGTTGAACACGTGCCTCAGCCTTCTTCTTCATCTAAATTCTTGTATTTTATTTTATTTCAGTTGTAATTGTACTGTAATTTTGCTTTCTTTATTTCTGTGTATTGTAATCAGTAATAAAAAAAATTTGTTTATTTTTATTTAATCACGTGAACGGTTCCTACAATCTTAAAACAAATTTTTAAAACCGTTCGTGTAATCAAAACCATTCTGTTTGTGATTCAAACTAGTTTTGTTTTCACTCAGTTTGTGTTTTAAAAACATATTTTTTTGTTGTTTTCTTCTTCAAAGGAGCGACTTTGGTTGAAAACAGTTGGTTACATTCAGATTGTCCTAAAAAGTGCTAAAACTTTCTGATTTGGTCTTCAAAGTTGGACTTAGAAGCCAATTAGTAAGTTCTAAAAATTATAAATTTTCTGTTTTTGGTCTTCAAAGTTGGACTTAGAAGTCGAAACAGTAAATTGTGGTAAATTAAAATTTAGTAGTTTCCTTCTGGTTTGTGCATAAATCAGAATTTTTGACTAAAAATTTTAATTTTAATTTTTTCAGCATGTCGAACGAAAATGTCAACGTTAACAACACCACAAATGTTGTGACGGGAACCCCCTTTAACGCCACCACTGTGGGAGCGACCACAGTGGCCAATCACGCTGAACGACCCGAGAAGTTCTCGGGTTTACACTTCAAAAGGTGGCAGCAGAAGATGTTCTTCTACCTGACCACCATGAACCTTGCGAGGTTCTTAACTGAAACCGCTCCCCAACCTGCGGAAGGGGAGACCAGCGCTCAGGCTCTGAGCGCGGTAGAGGCTTGGAAGCACTCGGATTTCATTTGTCGAGGCTATGTGTTAAACGGCCTATCGGATGCATTGTATAATGTGTACTATAATGTCAAGACTTCCAAAGACCTTTGGGATGCCTTGGACAAAAAGTACAAAACGGAGGATGCTGGCACAAAGAAATTTGTGGTAGCCCGTTTCTTGGATTTCAAAATGGTTGATTCTAAAAGTGTTATGAATCAAGTCCAAGAATTCCAAATTATACTACATGACATCTTTGCGGAAGGCATGACACTTAGCGAGACATTCCAAGTGGCAGCGTTGATTGAAAAGTTACCTCCTGGTTGGGTGGATTTTAAGAATTATCTTAAACACAAACGAAAGGAGATGACTTTAGAGGACCTTATTGTTCGTCTTCGGATTGAAGAGGGCAATAGAATTGCCCTAAAAGGCAGCCATGCGCAAACTTCTGCTAGCGCAAACGTGGTTGAGCATGGGCAATCCTCTAAGGGCGCGAAGGGTAAGGGGAAAAAGGACAAAGAGAAAGCAAAGGCTAGCAAACTTGGACCGAAGAAAGGGGTTGTGAAAAAGAAACCTCCAACGTTCCAAGGGACTTGTTACAACTGTGACGAGCCGGGGCATCGGGCTAACCAATGCAAGAAACCAAAGCGTGAGCGTGCGCACATGGTGGATGAAGACGGAATGCCTTTGGTGGCAATGATTTCCGACAAAACCGCAATGTTGGATGAGATCAATGCTGTGACCAACACTCCAAAAGGGTGGTGGATTGATACGGGAGCGACCCGTCATGTGTGCCCAGACAGGAGCCTTCAGCCTTCTTCTTCATCTAAATTCTTGTATTTTATTTTATTTCAGTTGTAATTGTACTGTAATTTTGCTTTCTTTATTTCTGTGTATTGTAATCAGTAATAAAAAAAAATTTGTTTATTTTTATTTAATCACGCGAACGGTTCCTACATTTCATTCCTAAGAAAACTGCAATTAGATCAAAAAATAAAATTTGAATTCAATTTGGTTAAATTCAAACCCTCGTGTTACTTGTTTCTAGAATGGGTGATTTCAACCCATATATTTGCAAATTTTTCAAGAGTTAAATGTCATTTTAGTCCCTGTGGTTTTGGGCCGTTTTGCCAGTTTAGTCTAAAGGTTTTATTTTTCGCCTGTAGGTCCAAAAAGGTTTCACCGTTGCCATTTTAGTCCACTGGGTTAACTTCATCTATTTTTTCTGTTAACGAGAAGGACAATTCTGTCATTTTATATTTAATTTTGTTAACTAGAAGGCAATTCAGCCATATAAAATGACCGAATTGCTTTTCTCGTTGACAGAGATAATGGATGAAGTTAACCCAGTTGACTACAATGGCAACGGTGAAACCTTTTTGGAACCACAAGCGAAAAATAAAACATTTGTACTAAACTGACAAAATAACCCAAATCACATGGACTAAAATGTCATTTAACTAATTTTTCAATTTGGCTTGTATACTTTAGACCGCGATTAAGTGGATGAAATAAAGAAAAATGTACCTGGCAAGGAAGTGGGTTAAACAATTTTAAAGGTCGGACAAACAATGTTAGTGGATCAACATGGCCCAACCCGTTTTAACATGACCCAAAATTTTACCCAACAAACTTAGATAAATATTGACTTCTGATCAACTCAATTATCGAATTTTGGTTGTCTTTTGTGGGAAGAGAGAGTATTTTACCATGTGGAGTTTTTATATATTTATTGGCTTGCTTAAGGGGTATGGTCCCATATTTTGCACCTATATGCGCGACCACAAGTAAGCAGCGCAGAGAACCATATCTAGCTTAAAATCACGACAACACTTAGCCATTATCGTTCGTTCGGCGCAAGCTGAGTAAGCATGAGGATGCCAGCCGAGGAGGGTATACTCCGTACTGCTCGCAGAGCATGCAGCCAATCAGAACGTGCCAGGGTGTGATCATGCAATCACCACGATGAGCAATCGCGCAGGAGACAGCTAGTACAAAAGGACAGTGACGTGGAACCAATAGGTTGCGTCATTCACTGCTCCATGATCCCCAGTCATAGCCGATGACACACTCGACATTAAGGACGATTCTCAGGCCACGTGGCTCCAATCATCATGCACCAACACCAAAGATCCTCTACGTGTATTAATGGTTGTGTCAGATGAGACAAACAGGATATTCCTTAATAGAGACGTCTGGCCCAAGGCCCATGAACCCATCTCCTTTTCACATTCTTCAGCTATAAATAGAGGACTTCACCTCCAGGTTTAAGGATCGCTTCTCTCACGATCTCATTATTAACGCACATTTATTATCCTCAAAACAAGTTCTTATTCTCACTTTGGAGGGTGGTTAAAAGGAGAACCCCCCACCTCTCCTTGTAACGAGCTTCACAATGTTATATCGTTTTGCAAGACCTGTTGATCGAGAAATTATTAGACGAGGAAGGAAAGAAGATTAACATTTGTAAACGAGACTAATTCCACAAGTTAACTTGGTGTTTCTTCACTTACCAAGATACCCTTTTCGAGATTTTTTCGGTACTTGTGAAGTAGTGGGTATAATTGTAAAGTTATATTTTCAAGTGCTTTTATGATATATGTTTTTGCCTTTGGGATACAAAAATTGGGCTGATGATCCAATAAGATGTATTCGGACCGTCTCATTCTAGAAATCCATGTACTAAGGTTTTTAAATGTTGGATATACGTGTAAATATATGTATGAAATAAGTTTCTTTAAAGCGGTAAATATCTTCCGTAGGGAATCCGTCGCAATACCAACATAAGTTTTCCCTCCTTCGGTTACAAAAGCATGGTACAAAAGCATTTTTTTTATATTCATGTCACAAAGAGGCTCCTATCTCTGTGTCGAGGCTAACGGTGTTGTTTTCTCATTCTTATTGTGCAGATTCAATCCACTCTGAAGCTAAACTCTATCTCGATCATAAGTTGAAGTTTTTAGAGTCTTCACTATATATGTGGAGATTAATCGTGAGTAGCAAAACCAAAGGACCGGATCATAGATTACATATGTGAACCAATACGAAACCCATGGTTCGGTATGATATTTTTATAACTGATTTATATGATTCTGTTATGAATATACATGGATATATATTCGAATTAACCGAGATCAACCGACATTAAATCAACAAATCTAGCTTTAACCTTTTTTTTATAAGGATTATATCACATGTTGGAAAAGTTTTGTTATGGTCTTTCATAAAAAAACATATTAGTTTTGTTATAGTTTCTTTTACTCAAGGTACAAGTTAACTTATTAGTTGAGTTCATTCACATCCAAAGTCAGTTAGGTGCTCATTTTCTTGTCCGTTCGGCTTGTTGAGGGTAATTAGGTGATCAACACCTAAATATTAAGATTTAAGGGTGTAAACCAGCAGCCTAAGGGTGGAGGGGGCGGTACCGTGATGAGCATTTATAACGCGTGATACGGAATTGGTTCCCACCGCCACCATACATGAAAACGCGTTATAGCATAACGAAATATGATTTCGTTATTTTTTCCACGGCCGTGATGGGTTTTATTGTGAGGGTAGTTGTTGGTTGGGGGGAAATTGTTGGGTGTGGTGGTGAGTGATGACCACCCCCACTAAAAAAAGTTGTGAGTGATGGAAAAATGGTTGCTGACATGGCGGAACATGATTGGATATTGTGAGTGATAGAATTCTATCACTAGTGACCACCCCCTCCACCCTAAGACTAAGTTTGTTTCATTTGTAGGGTCAGACCCATAGTCTATTGAAACAAGACCATTGCATAGGGCCCCTACAAGACTCGGGGCCTCCAAATTCTAACAAAAGTTTTTCTATATAACTCTATATTGGGTTTTATTTGCAAACATAGAAGATCAAGTCATCCAACCTATTCACTTACTTAATATGATTTAATTATGAAAAATGTTAATTACTTTGATTACTCAGTGTGGTGGGCAAGGGCAAGGGGACAGATCATGCCACGTGTCTACCACGTAGACATAGAGGACTTTGTTCTCCAAAACCCCAAAACCATGGAGTGGTAGGCATGGGCAAGAGCAAAGGGAAAGCTTTTTTATTTATTGAAAGTTTTTTTTACTATAATTATTTTTCTTAAACAAAACAGGTAAATAAAAAAAGACATTTATATTAATTAAAACATTAAAACAATAAATATATAAAATTATAAGAAATACTGAAAAAAAAAAAAACATAATTAAGACATTAAAACCCATGTTGTCTAATTAAGATTATATTTTTGCATAATTTGTTTTTTCATGTCCCCGTACATTTATCTCTCAGGACTGGTAATGTGATCGATGCGCATAGCGAGGAATTTCAAATCGTCTCGTTTTTCTTTTGCTAATTCTTTCTCCTTTTCAAGTTCAATTTTTCTTGAAAAGGTGCACGAATACTTCTTTGTTTCCTTGGAGCTTTTCTTGTTGGATATTATTAAATGTACCAAGACGATCATTTAGCTCAGCTAAACTTTTGGTCTAGTCCACACCGGAACTAAAGATTCTGATGGCCATTTTTTTATTTATCTCTACCAGGTGGGCAGTGTAACAACCCTCACTAAAAGTCCTATTTATTTTATTATTTTATCCAATAGGAAACCCTAATTGAGACACCCAAGTGATTCTGCACAAACCCTACAAATTTCAGAACAATCAGAATCAGGATCAGGGCCCCTAAAACTCAGGGGGGGTATTCCCTACTCGACGATTATCCTTATAAAACGCTGTCAAAATTGAAATTATCGATTCTGTCGACTCAGCAGGCCTACTCCCACGCGTGGCAAGCCTATAGCAATTAGGTGTCCCTTACGGACCGTAAGGGTTGAGTCTTACGGTCCGTAAGCATGTCAAAATCTCAGTATAAATAGCAGACATTGGGACTGGAATTTGGGCGATTGAACGACGTAAAAACTCGTAATACACACTGAGTTACGTTCTGTTTACTATCAAAATCACTAATTAGTATAGCGGGGTGCTGCTACGATGTCGGGTATTAACTCGATCGCTGCTACGATTCAATGTCCGATCGATTGAAACTATTCGATGGATGTTTTAGTACTATCCTTTGTCATTCGTCGTGATTCCGACAGGATGTTTGAATACCATGTAACAACTCTCATCAAAAGTCATAATTATTAAAATAATTAGTCCAATGAATTTCAACTTTTCGTTTACCTCTATATCTTGAAGAGGTATTACCAGAGATTCATCTGCTAGACATTTCTTGAGATTGGATACATGAAATACATCATGTACTCCCGCTAATTCTTCTGGTAGCTGTAAACGATAAGCTACTGGTCCTATACGTTGGATCACTGGAAATGGTCCTACGTATCTTGGACTTAGCTTTCCTTTCTTACCGAATCTAACAACTCCTTTCCAAGGAGAAACTTTCAATAATACCTTGTCTCCAACTTGGAATTCTAGCGGCTTGCTTCTATTGTCTGCATAACTCTTCTGGCGATCTCGAGCCGTCTTCAGCCTTTCTTTGATTTGAGTAACCTTATCAGTTGTTCTTGCACAATCTCCGGACCTGACAATTGATTTTCTCCTATTTCTGCCCAACAAACTGGAGTTCTGCACTTTCTTCCATATAGTGCTTCAAATGGAGCAGTTTCAATGCTTGAGTGATAACCATTGTTATAGGAGAATTCAATTAATCGTAAGTGATCATCCCAACTTCCACCAAAGTCTATCACACATGCTCGGAGCATGTCTTCTAGAGTTTGGATCGTTCTTTCACTTTGCCCATCTGTTTGGGGATGATATGCAGTGCTCAAATTGAGTCGAGTTCCCATAGCTTGCTGGAAACTTTTCCAGAAATGGGAAGTAAAACGACTATCTCTATCCGAAACAATGGAGAGTGGAACTCCATGTAAGGATACAACTTCATCTACATACAATTTAGCCAGTCTTTCCATACTAAAGGTTTCTTTCATAGGTAGAAAGTGAGCAGATTTGGTTAATCGATCCACAATTACCCAAATCGCATCATTACCTTTTCTGGTTTTGGGTAACTTAGTAACAAAATCCATTGTTATAAGTTCCCATTTCCATACTGGCATTTCTAATTGTTGTAGTAATCCTGAAGGTTTCTGATGTTCTGCCTTAACTTGTGAACAAGTAAGACATTTAGAAACATAGCTGGCTATGTCCTTTTTCATTCCTATCCACCAAAAGTTCTTTCTTAAATCTTGGTACATTTTATTGTTTCCTGGGTGTATAGTATACCTAGATTTATGAGCTTCTTCTAAAATCTTAGGTCTTAAGTCTCCCTGTTTAGGTACCCAAATTCTACTTTTGTGGAATCTCCAAATTCCATCTGCTCCTTGTTCTAATTCCTTGATTCGTCCTTTCATTCCTTCAGCATCATCCTTGATTGCTGTAGTTTGAACATTCTTCAATTGTTCCATTAAATCTATTTGTAGATTTAATCTGAGAGCACGAACTCGTCTTTGTTTTTCATAATACTTACGACTTAAGGCATCTGCAACTACATTCGCCTTTCCTTCGTGATACTGAATATCACAGTCGTAGTCACTTAAGATTTCCATCCATCTCCTTTGCCTCATGTTTAACTCTTTTTGCCCAAATATATATCTTAAACTTTTGTGGTCTGTGTAGACAGTAAATTTACTTCCGTAAAGATAATGTCTCCAAATCTTAAGGGCAAAAATTACGGCTCCTAATTCTAAATCATGAGTCGTATAGTTTTCTTCGTGCTTTTTCAATTGCCTTGATGCGTACGCAATTACCTTCTTGCGTTGCATAAGCACACATCCAAATCCTAATTTTGAAGCATCACAATATACTTCAAAATCTTCAGTTCCTTCTGGTAAAGCTAAGATTGGTGCATGGGTTAGTTTCTGCTTCAAAATCCTAAAAGCTTCTTCTTGTTTGGGTCCCCATTCAAACTTAGAGGCTTTACAGGTTAACTTAGTTAATGGTACAGCTATCTTGGAAAAATCCTTAATAAACCGTCTATAATACCCAGCTAATCCTATAAAACTTCTAATTTCCATTGCTGTTTGTGGAACCTTCCACTTGGTAATTGCCTCTATTTTAGCAGGATCTACATGAATACCTTCATGATTCACCATGTGTCCTAAGAATTGCACTTCCTTTAGCCAAAATTCACATTTCGAGAATTTGGCGTACAACTTTTCTTTTCTTAACAAAGTTAAGAGTGCATGAAGATGTTCACAATGCTCTGTCTGACTTTTGGAATAAATAAGTATATCGTCTATGAAAACAATTACAAATTTATCCAAGTACGGTTTACATATCCTATTCATCATGTCCATAAATGCTGCAGGCGCATTTGTTAATCCGAAGGGCATGACTGTAAACTCGTAATGACCATACCTAGTTCTGAAAGCAGTCTTAGGTATGTCTTCTTCTTGTACCTTTAATTGATGATATCCGGAGCGTAAATCTATCTTAGAAAAATATCTAGCCCCCTGAAGTTGATCAAAAAGATCATCAATCCTAGGTAATGGATATCGATTCTTAATTGTAACCTTATTCAATTCTCTATAATCGATACACATTCTCATTGAACCATCATTTTTCTTCACAAACAACACTGGCGCTCCCCAAGGGGATGAGCTAGGTTGTATGAATCCTTTACTTAGTAATTCATCTAATTGCTTTTTCAGTTCTAACATTTCTGTGGGTGCTAACCGATAAGGTGCCTTGGCTATCGGTGTAGTTCCTGGAATTAGATGAATCATAAATTCTACTTCCCTATCTGGAGGTAATCCCGGTAAATCTTCTGGAAATACATCTGGATATGCTGAGACTACTGGTATTTCCTGAAGATCTTTACCCTTAGTGCTAATGATTACCGAAATCATATACACTATTCCTTGTTTTCGTTCATAATTAGCAACTTTCATTACTGATATGAACTTCATGGGCTTACGTGGTTTATCTCCTGTAATCCTAATCACTTCTCCGGTAGGTGATTGAATTTCTATGGAATTCTGATCACAAAGGATTCTAGCATGGTTGGCTACTAACCAATCCATTCCTAATACAACATCAAATTCAGCTAAATTCATTGGCAATAGTTTTGCAGAGAATTTGTGTCCTAAAAGTTCTATGTTTCCTTCTTGCAAAACTTTATCTATTTTAACTGAATTTCCGTCTGCTGTTTCAACTGTAAAAATCTGCCTAATATTGGTTAAAGGTAAACTAAGAGCTTGGCAGAATGAAGTATTTATAAAACTTTGGTTTGCACCAGAGTCAAATAATACTTTTGCGTACACGTTGTGAACTAAGAACGTACCCGCTATCACATCCGGAATGAGTTATGCTTCTTGAGTGGTCAGCTGAAATGCTCTGGCATTCTTCTTTGTGGTTCCTTCGGTCGCCTTGGGTTTGTTATCTACTGGTTTGACCAATTTAGGACATTCTGTTTTATAATGCGCCGCTTCTCCACAGTTAAAACAGATTACGGTTTTCTTTTTGCAGTTTTCTTCACGATGTCCTACAGTTTTGCAAAAATTGCAAGTGATATCGCATCTTCCATAATGCTTCTTTTTGCATTTCCTGCAGAATGACGGAGCTGGAGATTGCCCTGTTCCTTTTCTCTTGAAGCTGTTATTATTACCCACACGAAATCCTTGGGTAATTTTCTGAGCTAGTTCCTTTTTTCTATCTTCATCTCTTGTGCGCACCAGTTCATCGGTTAGAGTATTAGCTAATTCTACCGCATCATCAATAGTGCGAGGTCTCGCAGCTTTAACAATATTGCGGATTTCACCAATTAGCCCCCAAATATAGCGAGAAATGAGTACCGGTTCTGGCGAAGCCAGTGTTGGTACCACTCTTGCATATTCAAAGAATGTCGAGGTATACCCACGACAATCCACACCCATCATCCGATGATTTAGAAACTTATTCGCCATCTGTTCTTTTTCATACTCGGGACAGAATTTTCTTTCCACCAAACCCTTAAATTCTTCCCAAGTCATAGTATAAGCTATTACTCTTCCTTTTGATTGTAAAACAGTGTTCCACCATTCGAGTGCTCCTTCCTTGAAGAGATTTGATGCGTACATGACCTGATCATCTTTACCACATTTACTTATTGCAATGACTGCTTCGGTTTTTTCTAACCAACGCAGTGATGTAGTTGCTCCTTCATTGCCTGCAAATTCAGTAGGTTTACAAGCAAGGAATTCTTTGAAAGTGCAACCAGGCGTTGCAGTTTTCATTTTCTTGGGTAATGGAGTTTGATGTGGTTCCTTATTATGATTAACATGATTATTGCCTCCATTTACACTATTACTGAAGTTATCTTCAGTAATCTGTTTACTAGGAACAATTTGTTGCGGTTCGATTGGATTCTTTATAGCAGCAACGAATGCTGGAATAGCATTGGCTATCCCTTGAGCAACAATGTTTTCGATATCTTGCCGAGTCATATATTGATCTCTTGAATGTTGCTCAGACTGATTAACTTCATTTATAGGTTCATTACCACTGTTTGCCATCTGATAATATATATATATAAATTTTATTAGTATCTGCTAAATAACAATTACATACAAACAATCAGAAAATTTTATAATACAGATATAGTCAAAACAATCGATTTCTCGATTTCATTTTATATTTATCATAGTATGCATCATTACTCACAAATATCATACAGAGTTTTATTTGTTATTTACAGACTAACTTTACTATTACTATTATACAAACACCGTTTTACCATCCTACTATCTCTCATCACTTGCTGTTCTAAAAGCGCAGTTCCCTCTCATCGTACTTCCAGGCAATCTGTCCCCCTATTTCCCTGATTCTAGTTCCAGCATCAAACAACTCTTCACCAAAGTGGCGAAGTTCAGCCATGTTTTCATTACTCATGGGTGGATTAGGTAGGGGTTCTGGATCGAATTGTGGAAGAAAAGAGTAAGGATCGTTGACAATATTTTGGAATTGCCAATCGTTTGTCCACCATTCGTCCATTCCTATGGGTTGAGAGTGGACTATTGGGTCTGGAATTGCTGGTTCCCAATTCATAGGGAGTTGGTTTTCAAGAGGATAATTAAAAATATTATTATTATTATTATTATTGACAGGCTGAATTGTTTCACAGCTTGCCAATAGGAAATCTATCTCATCTTGAAAGGTCCTTTCCTGGTTTTGATTGGAGCTCTCTCCGATTTCTATCTGAGTTGGTCTAGAGCCTTGCCCAACTTCCATTACTATTTCTTTAGTAACTTCCTCCATCTGTATTCCTATCTCCTTAACCTCTTCCTTGTCTTCAGTTTCCATTTCCTGTTGTTTGGAACTTTCTCCGGTTATAATTTCTTTTCCCTTTTTCAAAGGATTATTTATTTTGGGATGTTTTGTAGCTGGCTTTTTCTTACGTATTTTCCTCCATCCTACATAACTTCTTTTCTTTCGTTTTGGCTTGTTCACAGGTGGAACCTTGAATTCTACTGGTTGTTCTACATCGGGAAAGTAGCTAGTATATTCTTTGGAAGCTTTAATATTCACTGGGTAAAGATTAAGGTTCTGAAAAGCTTCAGATATCCCACTCATGCTGATGTAGCATATATGCAAAATGCATAAAATACTAAGTTAAAATTCATAAATAACCGTGTAATTTATTACATACTGTGTACTAATTTATTACAAAGATAACTGAAAAACATACTTAAAATTTTTATTTATTTCACAGGGTTTTTAGATTATAAGGGTAAGGTGCTAAAACTTTAAAATATTTAAAGATTTATATTTTCTGCTACTGTGGCTAGCATATATAAGTTTGCCCATTTCTCATCTAGCTTATCTTCCCAAGGTGATTTATCAATTAATTCCTGAGTTTCTCGTTTAATCCTCTTTTCTCGAATTTTCTCTTTACTTTTCTTAATAATCATCTCCCTCATTCTAGGAGAAAGTGATTCCTCGTATTGTGCCTTTCGCACAAATATTCCTACTTCAGGAATTTCAGCCTGATTCGAGGATTTGGTTTGGGATGAACTTCCCTTCTCATTGGATGATCTATCTAATTTAAGATAGATGCTTGACAGCTTTTGCTTACCCATACTGTAACTAACAAATAATCAGTTAATATCACATATAATCACATAATAGTAATCAGGAAAAAATTAAGTATTTCTAAATACTTAATTAGCTTAACTCAGTGGCTCTGATGCCACCTTTTTCTGTCACGGCCCCCGACCCGGTTTGACCCGTTTCAGGAGCCGCGGAACAGAAATACTGCGGTATTTAATTGATTAAGTTTAACAGCGGAAGTTTTCATCAGGATCGTTTAAAGCTAAAATTTTCCCCGATTATTTTATTTCACAATTTGGGATAAAACCCCGATAATTTACAATAGTATGATTTTACTATGAAATCGTTATGTTATAAAACTTATTTCTTTATTTTTATAATGAGCCACAATCTTAAGCTTGAAATGCTCCCCAGCACTTTTTCCTGAATTACAACAGATCACCTGAAACATGTTTGAAAAAGGTTTTGTCAGTGGGAAATACTGAGTGAATCATTCTATTTACTAAAATGACACATTTGTTATAATTTACAGTATTAAGAACGATTACAATGTTTCTATTATCAACCCAACTACCCACGGTATTTGTCACTCGACCGAATCTGTGACTATGGTCATATCCCCCAATTGGCTGCCCCAATGGTGACGATTATCAAGTAATGTATACAAAACCCCACATACCGGCTGTAATTTGGTGATTACAAAGACTTAATCCCCGTAATTATAACTTTGAAAATAAACATGATTTTGTAAATAGATTTGATAAAAAGAGAGAATGACTCACATTGCTGATTTAATACGGACAGAGTTTAGTCTATGATTTAGCCTTGTTAACCTAATTTAAATAACAATGCACACAAAACTGGGTTAGTAATCAATCCAGCAATTACGATAACTCACGAGATCAAATTCTCACAATGAACGACAAAGTGCAATACTTCATCCATCGAATTAACGATGATCCGTCAAATTAATGACGAACGATAAAGTATAACCCTAATGTGGGCGGCACTTAAACATTCATTGGATATATTGATCGTCGGAAAATGAATCGTAGCAGCGATTGTGCTAATACCCTGTTTTGCAGCAGAATTTCGAGACCCGTGTGTGGATTTAGAGTATACTGTTCGTATCTCAGTGAATATTGCGAATTTTTACGTCGTTGTTCTTCCAGATTTCAAGTCCCACTGCCCTCTATTTATAGGTAAAATTTTACCCTGAGGCGGCCCGCGTGAGAAATAAGCTTAACCTGAGGCGGGCCGCGTGAGACCTATTTTTTAGGTATAGGTTGCCACGGTTGGCACTAGCTTAGCTGAGTTGACAGTTTTCGTAAATTCGGTTTCTACAGCTCACAATTTGGATAATCGTTACTGAGGGTATTACCCCCCCTGAGTTTTAGGGGCCCTAATCCTGATTCTGAAAATTATGAAAATTTTAGGGTTTGTTCAGAATCACTTGGGTGTCTCAATTAGGGTTTCCTATTGGACTAATTATTTTAATAATTATGACTTTTGATGAGAGTTGTTACAACTGGGCTGTTCACGGCTCTCGATTCCGTCCAGGGTGGGTCGGGGGCCGTGACAGAAGGTGGTATCAGAGCCACTGCTTTTAGCCTATAGGTGTTGTAATAATAATACCTAAGTTTGTATAAAAGAGTTAGGAGATTGCTATTAACTGGTAGCACACATGATAGCATTTAGACTTGAACTTAAGAAAATATGCCTTAGTATAAGCTTCAAGATAAGCTATTTACTTGTGTAAATAAAGTATGATGGGTTTTGATATACCATAAGAATGGTAATTAGAATATTGCAAGATATGATAAATAAGCAAGAATTAATAGTAATTATTGCTTATTGATATTACTTGGTCTAGAATAAAGATATGTTATGGAAATACAAATTTCCTTGATTCTGGAGAAAAGCCCTAATAAAAGAGGCACTTTTAAAAATCTTGAAAAGATACTATTTATGGGAAGTAGAAAAAAAATTTCCGGCAAGACTGGGTATGGTGTAGCAGACTCTCCAGTTTGTTCGGATATACTGGGATTACCTCTCCGGCTCGAACCGGGTAAGACGGGGTATATAATATGTCAAACAAGTGACAAAATTTCCCTAAATAGTACCATGACATGATATCTGACTTATTTTTGGAAATATGAATCTGTTAAATACATTTGACCTTATGAAGGGTATGTATATTACAGCATGTGAAATATATGATTATATAGATATATATATATATATCTATAAGAAATTCCAAAAAGTCAATTAGGAATAAAGCACAAGCATATGTGTCTAGATTTCTTTATTAGGAATCTCTTTTCCAATATCAAACATTATTTAGTTTGATCATCTGTCTCGTAGCTCGTGTGATAAAATAAACAATGGAAACCCTTTAAGTTGGAATGCCATCAAAAGTATAAAGAATTTCCAATACGTTACCATAAATTATTAACGCAAGTAAGAAGCATGTAAAGTTGTGATAATGTACAAGAAAACACATGAAAATTTAATTATAAATCTACAGAAGATGAAGTATATCACACACAACTTTCGAGGAAAGATCTTTGGAAAATATAAATTGGGTACGATGACACCAATATTAATTCCGTCAGTAGAAGAACTACTAATCGAAAAGAAGCACTTTGCCACATGATCCTACAAACAACATGCATATCGTTGAGGTACGTTGGAATAAGATTTCACGACCATCGTTGCACAGTCTAATCAGAATCATAATTATTATCACTGCAAAAGGAGTCACATACCTTTGCAAAATTCCCTATTTCATTTTATTCACATTCTCTGGTAATGTCACTTAACAACAGTTATCACACGAAATTCCAAATAGAAGTTCTTATATTTCTTTCGGTGAAATTCTGACTTCTGCATATAATAAGTTGATTTTCGTGTTTCTACTTCCTTTATTGATCATCATACAATGAGGATTTCTTTCATAGTAGCGAATATTGATCTGTTCCATTTCCTGGTAAATTCATACATTACACATGCACTATTTGTTGCGCATGTGATTCATTTGATTTGTGAGAACCACTGGAGGGCTTCATTCCGATTTGTTATTTTATCCAAACTCAATTATCATTCCGCTTTTTGCACTGTGAACCGCATTATTGCAAAACAATAACTCCTTGATATTAAGTCAATGAATTTCTTGAAAAATTTAATTTTCTTTGACATATATAGTTTCTATAGTGATCATGTCTGAACTTTCTTATTAAAACTTGTTTTGTTTAAATCAAGTTCAAATTATTTGATTTACTCACATTACATATTCATTTCAAGATCCTATATGATGGATGGAAGCTATCATATTCAAATAGTCCCAACAAGCACTTCATTTGTTTTGAACCATAATAGGCTTGTTTAGATCTTCGACTCCATTGAATCATTTCTTTGATCACGATCACCTTGTACTGACGTTTCACAAAAATTTAAAGCTTGCGCTAATCTCGTTTATATATATCATATACGAATTTAATTATTTAACACAAATCATGTGCTAAGATAATGATACACAAATTCTTGTCATATTTCAGTATATCTCTTAATAATTCTTACAACATCAATCTAGCCTTTCGTAATAATTATTGCTTTAAAATCTTCAATCGAAAAACATTATATGGAAACTTACATAAGTGATTACCTAATTTATAAAATAGTATTACTATATTCTTATTAAACCATTGAGGTGAAGAATTTATATGTCTGAATTATACTCTCATTTAAGTATATGTTTAGTTAATTATTTCTAATATCAGTTTTATTATTAGTAATAAAATATTAATAGTAATAGTATTATTTTTACTAGGGTTATTATCAAAGGCAGATATTGAATAGCCTAGCCTTAGTTAGGCATGGACTGGCCACCTATGCTTAAACAAGGCAGCACTAACCAATATCCAACCATGATAATAACTAGTTAATGTATATAAATTAAGTCATCATATTTAATTAGTAAATTTTAAATTATATAAAAATATTTTACATGGTACTATTGGACATTGTTTTCACTTATTTACAATATTTGTAAATACCTTCATAACGTTATATGATTTCAAAATGAAAATAAGTAATCAAATAGAATCGACTCATTAAGTATTATATATATTTACAAAATATTTTACAAATACTTTTGTACAATAAATATTTTTACACCTTTATTTAACGTTATAAATAAAAGTGATTTCTTTTACAAAATAATAATACTAAAGTATTATGTAATATAATAACTTCATTGCGGTATTTTATATTACATAATAAATATAAGTTATTATACATAGTATAGTAAAATACTAAAATAACACTTATTTATAAGTGGTGACCATTTACATATAGTAAAAATACGTAATAAATAATATATATTACATTTTGCTTTACAAAATATAATATAATAGTTGGTCATACCAAAACAACTTGTTCTTATTATATTTTGATCTCTAGGACATAGTATGAAAAATATGGTTATTACTAATAGTGTACTATTACATTGTTTCACAATTAAAACAATTTGGAACTCTAAACAATGATACACTAACTCTATTGTCTTTTGGTGTATCTTTGCAATTCACTCCTCTCAACACTTTGATTTCTCATATCATAAATATTTGACAAATCATTTTTCATGCTTTTACTTCATTTTGAACCTGTCAATTCTAAGTCTTTCCCAGTTGCCAATCAAAGTAAGCTTTCTTTTGACAAAGAATTTTTATTGATTCTAAAAGTCCTTCGCATTCATTTTAAATATCTATTGATCATATATTTGTTGGCTTGAACCTAGTAACCTTGGAAATTATATCATTTCATCTCATTCGTTTAACATTGATTTCTTGAACTAATTCAGTAGAACCATTGAATCCTACTTATTGTACAACTCATATTCCCAAAATTTAATATTTTAATTCTATATTGTTTTTAGTAATTAAAATATGACATAAGTCTAAAAGAAATATCATAACCCAAATCTCGAGGACGAGATTTTTATTAAGGTGGGGAGAATGTAACAACCCTCACTAAAAGTCCTATTTATTTTTTTATTTTATCCAATAGGAAACCCTAATTGAGACACCCAAGTGATTCTGCACAAACCCTACAAATTTCAGAACAATCAGAATCAGGATCAGGGCCCCTAAAACTCAGGGGGGTATTCCCTACTCGACGATTATCCTTATAAAACGCTGTCAAAATTGAAATTATCGATTATGTCGACTCAGCAGGCCTACTCCCACGCGTGGCAAGCCTATAGCAATTAGGTGTCCCTTACGGACCGTAAGGGTTGAGTCTTACGGTCCGTAAGAATGTCAAAATCTCAGTATAAATAGCAGACATTGGGACTGGAATTTGGGCGATTGAACGACGTAAAAACTCGTAATACACACTGAGTTACGTTCTGTTTACTATCAAAATCACTAATTAGTATAGCGGGGTGCTGCTACGATGCCGGGTATTAACTCGATCGCTGCTACGATTCAATGTCCGATCGATTGAAACTATTCGATGGATGTTTTAGTACTATCCTTTGTCATTCGTCGTGATTCCGACAGGATGTTTGAGTACCACCTGAACTCGGGGAATACTCTGTCATCCGTTGTGAATCCGATGGATGTTTAAGTGATTGTACTTTGTCATTCGTTGTAAATCCAATGGATGTTTAAGTGATTACACTTTGTCATTCGTTGTGAGAGTTTTAATCTCGTGAGTTATCGTAAATGCTGTATTAAGTTACCTTCCTAGTTCGTGTGCACTAGGTTACAAGGCTAAATCAATAGGCTAAACTCTGCCTGTATAAATCTGCAATATATCAAGGCTTATCTGTAGACTAAACTTTGGCCGTATGAATCTGCATGCTTATAATGTGAGTCATTCTCTTTTTATCAACTATTTTACAATACCTCAAATTATTTTCAAAAGTTATAATTACAGGGACTAAGTCGTGGATATCTTGAATCACTGGCTAGTGGGGTATTGTGCACATTACTAATTTTCTCCCAGTTAGGTTCATTGACCTACTAGGGATAATCATCACTATTTAGGTTCATTGACCTAATAGTGGTATGACCATCGTCACCATTGTGACATGTCACCATTGTGACATAGTGCCAGATAAAAATAAGATAGAAGCCATTGTAATCGCTCTTATGCTGTAATTAATAACTAAGCATCATTTTATGTAAATAGAATGATTCACTCAGTATTTCCCGCTGACAAAACATTTTTCAAACATGTTTCAGGTAATTACAATAGATTGGAGTAAGAGTTGGATACGGCACTGAAAGGCTTCAAGAAGTGGCTTATTTTATTAATTAAATCAAATTAAGAAATATTGTTTTATGTAATAAAAATTATCTTTATTAAATCTACCATTGTAAAACATGGGTTTATCCCATCTATTTAATAAATAAAATCCGGTGTTTTCTAAACTCTGATATTTTTCCTAACTCACGGTCCTGATGAAATTTCCGCTGCAATGTTTTTCAAAATAATCACCGGTACCACTGGGCTGTTCACGGCTCTCGATTCCGTCCAGGGTGGGTCGGGGGCCGTGACAGGCAGCACGCTTCAACTACGGCATTATCGTCACTTAAGTTGAGACCATCTGAACGAGTAGACGTGCTTGTTCTAGTTCTTTTTTACGATTGCGTCGCGAGCGATACTTTTGCCCATTTGCTATGGTAACGTGCCACTTGCCAACAATCAATAAATAGGAATGAGTGCTTTCTTTATCTTGATAATCACATAACGCTCTTTTTTACGATTGCGTCGCGAGCGATTCTTTTTTACGATTGCGTCAGCTTCATGTTTCTTGCGTTATTCTTGGCGTCGTGGAAGTGACCGTTGAAGGTCGTGATCTTTTTATTCAATTCACGCCTCTTTGATGAGAGACTATCATTCTTCCGATATAACGCTTGGTTCGACGTTTCATGAAAAATGTCATGAATTCGTTCCCAAAATTTGTTTTCATTTTGATTAGTACCTACTTAAAAAATACGGCATATTAAAAAATATATATAAGACAAAAAGGAACAAAAGATATATATTTTTTCTTTAAACAATGAAATAAAAGTACCGATCACCGAGTCCTCCGATACGTGTATCCAAGCTTTGGTTAAAACAAGTTCTTCCTTGCTTGTCCATTTTATACCAACTTTTTCACCGCTTCAGATCTTCTCTGCCTCGATTTTCTTCTTGTGGCTTCTCTTTTTTACCTTTGGAGCCGACGGTTCACCCTTATCTTGTTGTTAGGTTTCCAGAACGAACTCGGGTGTAGGGCCCGTTGGGGATGTAGGAACTTTTTGTTTGTGAGGGATGTTTGGAAGTGGAATTGGAGACGGGGAAATAGGAACGGATTGTTGTTGATGGAAGTTGTCTAAAGGAAATCTTGGATTAAACATGCTGGTTAACAAAGATGCATATGCCGCTAGGTCAAGTGAATGAACTGGAATTTGTATATTAGGATTTTGAGGTGGACTACGATTCGGGGTTTTGGGTCGGCCATATGGGTTGTTTGGGTCGAAAGAACGGTTGTGTGGGTGCTGTTTTTATAAAACTTGAAAAAGTTTTATAAACTTTCTGAGAAGAGTAGGAGAGATTTGTGAATGTGGGTTATTTCATAAGGTAATTGAGTTTTTTTTTTATTGAAAAAATCTTTAAAAAACAATTGTTGGTTAATGGCTATAATTCAAACCAACCAATCATCATCGTCCATCCGCCAAAGCCAATATGCCCCCATGCCCCGTGAAGATATTTCCTGTGGCCAAGGGACAACGCCCAACGATGAGAACGGGGCGGTGTTTGGGGCGTGGAGGGGCTTGCCCCCCTCTCCACGCATCGACACCGAATAGTCTTACCAATTATGAGAAAATCATTTGTGTCAATTATGTTCAATAGAAATATGGAGATTGAATTCTACATCTTAAATTTCTTATTATTTTTTTAAATAATAATGACTTGTTGAAAAGGACCTTTCTGTATCTTTTCGTCTAGAGCCACCAAAATATTGATTCGGTCCTCCTCATCTAGTTTATGACTTGTGGGCGTTTTTTTAAACTCAGTACTTTTCACGATAGACTTCTAGTAAAGTTATGCTAGAGTGTTGCAAATATTATAACACAAAGGGTATATATTCTTAAGTTTTATTAAAAACAAGTATATATTCTCTAAGGCATATAGTCCATGCCTAGCATGATCAGGACAACTTTAACTACCTGAAGATTACATTTAAAACACAATTAGTCACTAACTAATTAAAACCAAAAAAAACACCTTTACCTAGAGCTCATTTGAACCATTCAAACTAGCATAGCTGGCCACATATTCCCACCATGACAAATATAAAGAAATAAAAAGAAAGTATGACAAGTGATTTCATCATCTTTGTCTCCTCTTATTATGCTCATTTTATCTCCAATAAAATAGCTTTTTTTTTATTAATAATGTAACAGTCATTGGTTTTCAACTCTTTTATAATATAAGAATTATAAATGAGTTGGAATAAAACCGATCCAAATTTACTTGTTTAAATCATCCGTAGTGGATGAAATTTGGGGCGTTTTTTTTTTTATAAAAGCACGCCCAAACACGCCACCCAACCGTCCCTCGGGGCGTTTTTGAACCCAAAATTGGTTTTGGCGTTTTATTTTCAACACCCTGCTTCAATTCTTTTGGCCAATCGCCTGTTTCCATGCTCCGTTTGTCCAATAACATTTTTTATGGTTTTTTTTATTTAATTCTATTACACCACAATGCCCACATCCCCACTACACCCATTTTAGAAAACGTCCCATAATGCCCCATTGCTGACTGGGTTGCCATATGACGCAAAACGTCCAAGGATAGGGGCATTAACACTACACATGTTCTTAGCTCATTTTGCATGATTTTCATGGCTTTGAAGGCCTTTTCAATCACCTGCATGGAGCCCACCTGGGATAACCATCGAATGGAGGTGATGCATCATGCATGGTGATAGTTGTGGTGTTCCTAATGGTTGGGAGGTGGAGGTGGTGGAAGCTGATAATGTATTATAATAGTTTCTTTTGTGTTCTTAGTTTTTATATGTATTATTAATATTAATAAGATAAGATTAAGATGGATGTTTTCTTGTTTATAGTATGAGTGTTGGTTCATATTAAATAGGAAAAAAAATCAGCTTTTGCTAAACTTTTTGTCTAAATTGTATTTCAATTGCTAATCACATGCTTATAAACTCATACCCTTTCTAGATGTTCAAACGTTAATAGTATTATACTAAGGGGTATTTGTGATCGTTGTTTCTTTCTTCTTAAATAAACAATTTGAATGATTAGTTTTGAACTAATTATTCAACACATAATAACTGATTGTTGTATAAAAGCAGAATAAAAAATAAGCAATCTTAATAAACAACATTAACGACAAAACACCCATAGGCCCTAAAGTCGTGGCGGACCATAAATTTCTAACTAAACATCACAATAGGTTTTGTTTATATACTAAGTCACTTTAGACAGTGGCGGATCTAGAAAATCCACATAGGGGTTACGTTTCAATAAAAAGGGGTAACGAAATCGAGAAAACGTCAATTTTTTTCAAAATTTACACTACCGTCGGTGCATCAAGGGGCAATGGAGGTTACCCCTTCTATCACTCTAGGTCCGCCCCTGACCGTCAACAATTTTAAGATTTACAAACTACAAAAAAATGACGATGTTTGTAACCCGGTCCAAAAAATATGGCTAACTAGGGATCAACTAACACTCTACCCCACTAGTTCCGTACATGCAATGTTTTCAGGACCAGACGTCAAACTAGTCTCCTTACCGGTCCATTGGTCAGACCAGATGTAAGAACCGAATAACATCGTAAATAGTATAATATAAATATGGTAAAATGGGAAGAATTTTATCAATTTCCGATTCAACCCCCCGAAATTTCCGGTTCAACCCCCTGGTTCTCTCATTCAATTCCCGGTTCCTAGTCTAACCAGCCAGGCACGCTAAAAAATAGTTCTGATACCATGAACCGGCCTGCCCAAACCTCCGGTTCATAATCCCACCGGTTCAATCAGCCGGTCCTGCCTGGTTTTCACACACTACGTATATGCCCCCAAGTATAGTGCAAATGTTATTTGTTTTTGTTAAATTTACGTTTTATCCTTTCTGAGAGGTATGTTATTGCTAAGGTCTTTATTTGAGTATACAAAAGAAAATACGGAACTTATTTCGCTTCATTTTATTTTTGTGTGAAGACTAAGGAGTATGAAGTTGTAGTTACTTTGGTGTAGTGTTTCACCTTACGCTTAGTACTTGTGTGAGGACTTAGGAGTATGAAGTTGTAGTTACTTTGGTCTAGTGTTTCACCTTACACATAGTACATTGCTTAATGTACAACTTCTATTATATGTTGTACAAACAATGATTTGAAAGGGAATTGGTTTAGTAGTTGGATTGATCCGAATTGTGTTGATTATAATTTTAGATACTAACAGAAATATATTTAAAAAAGGATAAATAGACAATATATTGAAATAATATTTGTTCCAGAAAAGAATATATGATTTAGCAATGTGGAAAACACTAAAACTAAAGTGTTTCTAAATTAGTTAGTAAATACTTACATTTGTGGATGAGAGTTCCACACTTCAAATCTATAATCCGAACCGAATAAAATCGAAAACAATATATTTTATGAAAACCAGCCAAAACACTAAACTAGGTCAGCAGTTTAATCGTCACTCGTCAAAAACCAACCAATACAACCGGTGTCGGTTCAATCCATGCCAACAAACCTGGCTAGGGGTTGATTCGCAGTCCAACCGACTGATTTGATCTAGTTTTAACAACATTATCAACAAGTCATGAAAAGACATTATTGTTATTATTAATGGTAATTGATAGTTGTTTCTTTATACAATCAGAGAATAACGTATAGATTTATCACATGAAGACCGTTAAAACGACCAAACCACAGAGATCAAAAAGGAAGTTAACTCTTATTATTAACTTCATACACCAGAGAAACACGTTACAACATAGTACTAACAATTTTATTTTCTACGGTAACCTTACAAAAGGGTTCTGCTGAATACACTCCCTTCTCTCACATATTTACGCACTTTTTCTAACAAAGGGAGTACAACTGGTAATGAAAGTGATACATTTAGATCAACTCTATTAAATAGAGTTAGGCTAAACGTATATTTTACATTTTGAACACACCCTCTACCACTAAAAGCAAATAGATGATTCGACTGATTTAGTAAAAAGAAAAACGTGCATTTAGTGGAAGCAATAGAAGTTACGTCAAACAGGACTCAAAAAAGAGTTAACCGTCATTTTCGTCCCTTTACTTTTTCCAATTATGTCAGTCCAGACCAAATTCAAATTTGTACCATTTCTGTCCCTGAAATTCTTGAAACATGCTAGTTCCGACCAAAAAAGCATGAGTTAACTGTCATTTCCGTCCTTGTGGTTTGTCCAATTATTCGATTTAACCTTAATTTTTTTGGATGGAACTGACATATTTCAAGAATGTTACGGACGAAAATGAAATAAATTTGAAATTTGATCTGAACTAACATAATTGAACAAAACACAGGGTCGAAAATGACAGTTAACTCCCAAAAAAATGACGCTCTGAGTTCAGTACATAATCATGTCAGAAGAAGCCAAAATAGGTTGGCAAGCGTAAACATAACTCAGTGAGTCATTCGTAAACTCGCCGCCAAACTCGCCGCTCTGTGCATCAGCAAACCCGGTTCCAGTATCCGTAAACGCCATGATCTCATTGAGAGACCGCAACCGGTGGCTGAGCTCCGCCACCTGAGCTCTCAACACCGAATTCTCAGCCTCCACACTCATATAATGCTGTGTGGTCATGCTAATACTACCCATGACTCGGTTAATCTCGTTCCTGAGTTGACTCAGCTGAGTCATGAGATCGTTCAGGTGCTTTTGCTTCCTCATTCTTGACCTCCTTGCGGATTCTCGGTTCGATATCATTCGTCTTCTTTTCCTTTGGTCCATTTCTTCTTGAAGATCTGAGTCACCACCATACGACGTCGTTGTGCCACTAGAGGAAGCCATGCAAATTGAAAATACCAAAAATATACAATAAAAAACTTGAAACTTTTCTTGAAAAATAAATTAAAAAAAGTTTGTTGACTAGGGTCCAAAAGGTTGTCTTTAATTGGCTAGGGTTTGCTATTCAGAAAGGGGTAGCGGCGCAGCTTGTTGCTCGCTTACCTGCGATATTGATGTAACTCGGCCAGTATTTTATGATAATAAATATTTAAGAGCAAAAAAAAAATAAAAAAAAAAGTTGAAATTGATGATTTTGAGAGAGAAATTGGAGAAACTAGCAAGTACCCAGATGGTAACTAAGATGTAATTTGATAATTTATGGATATAAAAAAGAGAGGAAGAATCATGAAATGTAATAAAACCAGTAGAGGAAGACAACTGAGAAAGATTGAACTAAATGAGTGCAACGCCAATAAGTGGAATTGATGATACACCCACAAAGGAACAATTCACAAAGAATTTGAGACATCTATTTCCAACATTAATAACAGTAAATTGAACATGAATCTTGGTTAAAAAGCTTCCAACAAGATAAGTGAAAATTGGGGAAGAACACTAGGAGAAGGGGAACAAAATAGGGAAGGTTTATAAGGTCATATTTATAGGAAACTTGCAAAAGAGACTAGAATAATAATATAAATGTATGTATATATACACACACATTAGTCAAGTAGTGGGTTATCACTCGTGCTTTGCGGGGATACGAAACGTAATAAAAATAAGAAAATCGTGACGAGACATTCTATGTGACGGTAAAAAAACACATTGCGACGGTATTTGAAAGTCACTGAAAAAGTTAAGGTGTGTACCAAAGGCAAGTTATTCTAACAAATTTACCCTAGAACATATACAAAGATAAGCATGACGGTCATACATTACAGCGAGCCGGTTAAAACATAGATAAAAAAGCACGCTACAATGGCGTAATATTTGACCCGGCTCGTTTTCGAAGAAAGTTTATGACAAAGCATAGACGATATTTATTCCTTTTATTATCAATGTCTACCATAATTTTTTTTAAGAAAGGAGATAACATATATTCACACATTTTTTTTCCTATGTTCATGTTCTTCATCCTTTAAATATATTATTACTCACACATTTTAGAAGGATAACAAAATATAAAAATTAAAATATACATTATTTTCGGTGGAAAAAAAAAAACATTAGGAATCTTTACATATTGTAAATTTGTAATAGTAAATAGAGATAGGACAAGTGGGGTTTGGGAAGGAAAAGCCTCCAGCGGTCTACAACCGTGTAGATCTAACTAGCTAGTAGCTAGGTGCCAAATTTGTACACTTAATTATTATTTTTGTAAATAATTCATCACGGCCAAATTTGTACTCTTATTTATTATTTTTGTAAAAGTTGTCATAATTTTATTATAATAAAAAAAAATATGATTTTAATAGAATAAACTCACTAAATTCATTTACTTTAGAGTACATTTTGTATATATAAAGAAAATTAAGTGATATAGTGCAAGACATTGAAAATAGTCCGATTTGACCTATTGCTATTATATATAAATAAACTTTAAAACATACATAAGAAAACCAATTTGACCATCTTAAAATACATAGGTTTAAATATCACACATTCAAAGAATATTATGACAAATTATTTAGAAAATAAATCATAATTTAAAAATATTTTGACGTTTCATCACTTTAAAGATATTTTTAATTTAATTTTCAGTCATGAAAACTTTTATCAAACAAAGAAACAAACAATTGGTGAATGATAGATGAAAAAGGTAAATAAATAGGGAGTATATTTAGACCGGAGGGAATGGGGCTCGTCCCCCGGCCCGTCCCCATGTCGCCGCCCCATCTTCCCCACCCCCTTGCTCCGGCGCCGGGCCAGGCCCGTGATATCCGGCCGCTGGCAGCCGATCTCGACGCCCCTCATTCTCTCACACACTCCTATACATACATACATACATACATACATTCATACATACATATAAAGGGGTTCATCCCCCACTCATCTAGGTCCATCCCCTCCAAGCCAAGCCTACGTGGCGCTGACGTGACAACTCATTCCCTTGGGGATGAGGCTCTCCATACCCACTAGTCTCGAAGGTGCGAGAGATGGGGGCCTGTTTTGTTTTGTATGTGTTGATTCAGAGATTGGACGGTGTTCTCCAACATGGGCGTCCGAGCCCACACAGTACGGACGTGTCTGACCAGCCTTTTTTGCATGTGCAATCTGTCAACTTTAAATGTAAAAAAATTAAAAAATAAAATTTGTGACTACTAACAAGTAAAAAAAAAAAATCTTTTTGTGTCTATTAACAACATATATGTATTTTAGAAATTTGTACATTATCAGTCCAGTTTATTATCATACTGATTTTGGGATAGCAAACAAAACAGAAAAAACTAAAAAATTAAAGTTGTGATATGCCTAAAAGAATTTTTACATATGCTTTATATTTATAAAAAAAAAATTAAAATGAATACTTGTACTATTGTCGGTTAATTGGAATCGGTTTGGTTAGTAAAACTGTAAAACAACACTTTATTTTGAATACAATTATGTTTTCAACATTGTTCGGTCGGTTTATTACGACACCGACACTTGCTATAGTTTACAATATAAAAAACACTTTATTTTAAATACAATTTCGTTTTCTACAAAAATTATGTTAGAACGTCGAGAAAAAAATAAACACAATTGCATATTTAACTTTTAAGAAAAAAAAAACGAATGCAAGTTTTGAAAGAAAAATCAAATTAAATAAAAATTAAATGAGTTAAAGACGTATATATTTTTATATTATTCCTATTTTTGTTAATAAAAATAATAACAATAATACCCTATATACTAAAGACCAAAGTCGGTGGTGAAAATACCTTTCGACTTTGGCCCTTTAACTTTCCACTTAACACGTTTGATCCTTCATTTGTTGTTTGCATTTCAACCCTTAATGCTTGGCGGGTTTGACACCTAGGGTTCCTCCGTCCTTTGACCTAAACGTGTTTGCATTGAGTGTGAGACACATTTTCACTTTTGACTATATAGGTTTGTTTTGTTCCTCTAAGTTTTAAAAATTACGTATATACTCTCTCAACTTTGTTGGTTTAGCTGCTGCCTGCTGTGACACTCGGTTATATTGAATTTCATCCGTACTAATGTAACACATGACTATATGAAAAAAAAAAAAAAAAAAACGTTATTTGGATTGATTTGGTGTTAATTAAAGTCGTTTAGGTTTGTAGCAAGTCTAAATTTTTATGTATAGCTATGTGTGGTAAATTGTGTAAATTTACATATCGTGTAGCAATTTAAACTCGAAACGAACGTTTGTGACAACCTAGTTAATGTTAAAATCTTTTTTTTTCCCAGTATGCTTGAAATAACATTTCTTATTATTCATGTGATTTGAACAAGCAAAAGCAATATGTCACAACCTTTAATTCCAAAAGTGTTTTTTTAAGTACTTATTAACTCATGACTTTTTCAAAAGGAGTTTTTTTTTAAAGGTTTGGTTTGGCTTTTGTAGTGAGAAAAGTAAAATGACTAAAACAAATATAATAAGTTTCCATGGTTAGTTGCTATTTTAAATGATAAGGATACATTGGTAATTTAATGATCAAAAAGTCGATTTTGTAGCTTTTGAAAAAAAGTTTTTTATTTCTAATAAAAAAAAGTCAAAATAAAAAGCATTTGCCAAACATTTTTTGAACTTATTGACTTACTGAAAAGCCCAATAAGTCAATAAGTAATTTCTAAACTAAATCCCAAACACCCTCTTAAATTAGTGCAAGTGAAGTAACAAATTTTTTATTTAAAAATGAGGTTGTTTTGTGAGTACACATATTATTATTCCTTGAAAGGAGTAACAACATTACATTCTTTATTCAACATAAAATTTTGACTCCATGAGTCGTTCAAAGCTAAACACACTTGGTCAGTTTTTTTTATGTCAACTCGACTGAACCACCACCAGCCTTGCTTGGGACCTCAATGTCATTATAGTTCGAGTATCGCGAATTCTCGAGTCGTTCACCTTGACCCCAGATCGCATACGCCTCCTCCCCATGAGCCGCCTCGTCCCCAATCTCCATATCCTCGTCCGACATCCTCAATGGCACGAATAGTTGGATAAACAAACACACTAAGCTTGTCATCACAACATTAAGAACGATCACAAACAAAATACCAAGTAGTTGAACACCCATTTGTCTAACTCCGTATCGGATACTTTGTTTGTGACCATGATGCAAACCGGCAAACAAACCCATGTATTTGGCCGGATATCCGTAGAACAAGTAACACAAATGTGGCTCGGAAAATAGGCCCGTGAGGATGCCACCTAGCGAACCAGCTATCGCGTGCGTGTGTAGGACCGCCATTGTGTCATCAACTTGTTGGAGAAGCTTGGATCTCTTGTGCACCACCATCATGGTGAACCAAGGTATCGATCCCGAACAAAGTCCCATAAGTATTGCCGAATATCCTTGCACCACCCCTGAAAAGTTTTATACAAATTTAACTAAAGTAACAAATATCGAGAGCGTCAAACCCATTAATTATTAATTAATTTATGTATAATACATTTATGTATAATACATTTATCAACTTTTGTGAATAGTGTTTTGACTTTTATTTTGTCTTTATGTATTTTTGTATACTTTTACCCTTAAATTTCTGTATTAACATTTACAACCTCTTAATTTTCTAAAGATTTTGCAATCGAGTTTTACATGTGGGCATAAATTCAAATTGATTTGCGTTTTCACGTAATTTTTCTAGAAATGAGTTGGATCAAATATAACACGTTTTGTGCTTATTTTTATGAGTTATTGGATTTTATCACTCTCAACTATTGTGTATTGGCCGCTGTCACTCCCAACTATCATTTTGACTTCCATCACTCCCAACTTAAGACTTTATGTGTTGTGTCACTCCGAAGTTAACCATTCTACAAGAGTTTCTGCAAATCAGGTGGAGCAACATCCAAATCGTAACATTGAAGATGTCATAATTAAGGGATTTCGCAACAATAACATAGCAAAACATGTTGTCAAGTATAGGTCCGGAGTGACACAACATACCAAATGTTAAGTTGGGAGTGGTGGCAGTCAAAGTGATAGCTGGGAGTGGTAGCGGCCAATACCCAATAGTTGGGAGTGATAAAATCCAATAACCCTATTTTTATTTACGTTTTCAATTGTTCTACGTTTTGACATAAACTTTATACAGAACAACGCAACAACGCGCGAGACAATTTACTAGTTATTTATAAAAACAACGAGATGGTTGAACCCGCACCTTGTATACTAGATTACTAGAATGGTTAAAGTTTGAACAAGGATTACAAGAGCTAGAAGTACCTGCAGCCGGGGTGATGCAAACTAGACCAGTGATCATGCCTTGAACCGCACCAATTACGGAAGCTTTCTTAAAGAAGACAACATCAAGGATGAGCCATGTCAATAGGCTTGTTGCAGCACAGACATGGGTGTTCAAGACGGCTAAGGAAGCATCAACGCTCGCAGAGTAAGGGTCACCACCGTTGAACCCGGTCCAACCCATCCATAACAGGCCAGCCCCAGCTAACATAAGAATGATGTTATTTGGTGGAAATCGTTCTCTATCTTTGGTTAATCTTGGACCAACCTAAGCCAAGCACAAGGTCAATTAATTGAAATACAAAATAGTGGTATTACTATTAACATGGTTTCCATTACAAATTGAGTTTCACAATCGCTCGTGAGCTAATTGAGACCAGTTCCTTAAAAGCCCGAATCTGGCTGAATTTAAACAAGCTCGAGCCTAACAATAAGCTTGTTAAATAAACGAGTCATAGCTTCACCTATAACCTCGAGTAGGCGTATTTTATATAATTGTTTAATTTATCGATTAATTATTTGTCCATATATAGTGATTATTTCATATATGATTGTGATAAAAGTAAGTAAATATATTTATTTATTATAAATAAGATTATGATAAAATTATCTTATATAGGTAGAGGATCCTGTAAAAAGTGCTCAAAGTGTATTATAACACTATATATAATACTATATAACACCATATAAACACCGTATAACAATATGTAAGACCATATAATACCATATAACACTATATATCATTATATAACAAATATAACACTATAGGTTGTCTGATAGCATGTCTATGATAGATGTATAGTGTTATATTTGTTATATAATGTTATATAGTGTTACATAGTGTTATATGGTATTATATGGTGTTACATATTGTTATACGTTGTTTATATGGTGTTATATAGTATTATATATAGTGTTATAATACACTTCTCACACTTTAGGCCTTTTTTACACTATCCTTACCCATCTTATATATATGTATATAATTATAAATTAGTTAATAAATAATAAATAATAAACGAGCCAAGATTGAGCTTTAGAAATAAAGCTCGAAACAAGCCAACGGCGGATCGGCAAGGGATAGTGTCAGTTTCGGTCATTGCTATTTGCGTACCCAAAAAGCAGCGGTGAAACCAGCAACTCCAGACGAGAGATGGATGACATATCCACCCGAGTAGTCGATTATTCCCATCAAAGCTAACCAACCATTAGCAGACCAGATTGTAAACGCGCCAAAGGTGTAGGAAAACGTAAGCCAAAGCGGAACAAACAACATCCACGCATAGAAGTTCATCCGTCCTAATACCGCCCCCGCGATCAGAATCAGAGTAATAGCGGCGAAAACAAATTGAAAAAACACCATTGTCGCGTTTGGAAACATTCCAAGAAACGCTCTTTCAAGAAGATACTTTTGCATAACTGCAGCATTGATCCGACCCCATATCGGGATGAGTTTATCCCCAAAAGAGAGCCTATAACCCCATAACACCCAACAAACAAGAACCATAGCAAAAGCATAGAGCGCCATAAAAGCCGAGTTAACAGCCCATTTTTTCTTAACGGCTCCACCATACAAGATTATAAGCCCAGGGACACTCTGAAGGCCGACAAGTGTAGCTGCTGTGAGCTGCCATGCGTTGTCGGCCTTGTTCATCCATTCAGGACTCCAATCCGTCGGTATCAAGTTTGAGGGCAACGGGACTAGTGCGGGTGGTGGTGGTGGTGAACTCATGTCTACTTTGTGTGTTTAAGCAAAGTCTTGATTGAATGGTTTCTTAATTTTCATGAGAAAATGGATGATATATACTGCATTTTTTGAAAGGGTTCTATGGTTGATTCTCACGATAAGTTGTTAATTTCTATGTGAGATACTATTTTTTCTGTCATTTATTGAAAATGTATGTTATTTTCAAAGAGTTTATTTCATGAATTCATGATTCCTATAACACACACAAAGATGTTCTTATCATGGGTTTGTTCTTAGTATATGTTTGTTTACTCTGACCCAAATGTTTTTTAGGAAGTTAAGTTAATAATTGTTGTCACAAACTTAAGTTTGTATTTTTCATAATTTTTTTTTTCGTTTTGATTTTTTTTTTTTTGTAGGTGTTAAATGTTCAAATCAAACTTGAAAAGCCTTAAATTCAAACTGAACCAAACAGTTTCTCAAGTCGATTCAGAGACAGTGGCGGACCTAGAATTTTTTTTTCAATGGGGTCTATTTTTTCGGTATTAAAGATATTCATAACAAAACGTTAAAATTTTTGGGTCAGTCCTCGTTCGGGTCGGGTAATAGCGAGGTTTGAACTGGATTTAAAAAAAAAAGAAAAAATGAGCTATACAAGGATTGAACCTATGACCACTTGTTGGTAAAGAGAGAGATTTACCACTACACCAGGTTTCATTGATTTCTATGATGTCCATCTAATTATATTTATGGGGTCCGTATACAATTTAATATACCAAGTCTACTAATTTTTTTTAAAAACATTGGGGTCCGGGGACCCCGACCCACTCTATGTGGGTCCGCCCCTGTTTAGAGACCAATTTGAATTTAGATCTCGGTCTTTGAACGAGTTACGAAAGAGTTTTAAATATAGCTGATTATACGAATTCAACTTGTATGGTTTTTTTATGTATATATAAATATAGTGTTTGAAAGAGTTTTAAATTCGGCTGATTATGTGAATTCAACTTATATGGTTTTTTATGTAGATATAAATTATGTAGTGTTTTTTTTTTTTTATTATTCCTGATCGAGTTATGAAAAAAAATCTAAAATTCGTTTTCTCGAACTTGAAAATCTTTAAATTTAAACTGTACCGAATGGTTTTTCAAGTCGATTTAGAGACCTTTTTGAACTCGTATCGTATTCGAACTAGTTACAAAGAGTTTGTAAATGAACATACTAAAAATCTAAACTTAAATAATATGTATGGTTATATAGTCAATGTATATATTATACATGACTTTTTTATAATTAACCCTTTACGTTTATTCTCCCAATTCGGTTTGTTCTATTAGCCTGAATACAAACTAAATAGGAATCAATTTAATTCTATTTTTAATTCACTCACAAATATCTATATTTGTAAAAACCGATTCGAATAATATATAGCCGATTCGATAAATACCTATAGCCTGTTTATCAATAATCCATGTAGTATGATATGTAATATGATAATATAAAATTGTTCATTAATCGATTAATATATTTAGAAAAAAACATTAGATATATACGGAATTTCTTAGTAGCTATTGGATGTGCCGCTAGCGAGTGATGAAATGCAAGGTAATTTATTAGCTGTCTATAGGCATCGATATTTCCAAGGTACAAGTCCTTGTTGCACCAACATAGTGTCCCAACACAAACAAGAAAACAATTATATTATTCTATTTATTTTTTTCGTAAAAACATTTGATTTAACAAAGAAAGAATATACTTACAAAAATGTTTGTTTTTTAAGATTTTTAGTAGAGTTTCACTTTCTCTAGTTTAGTTATTTAAAATGTATAAAGAGCTAAAGAATATTCAAGTTATGATTCACACACGAATTTAATGTAAATTGAATGGAATATATATATAAGACCTTTCTTTAATTATTTGTTAACGTATTAATGTAACCGATTGTAAGTAAAAGGTATATAATTTATATACATCTAGGATTTAAGTTTGTTAATATCACATTTGGTGACACCTTAAATAAGAAGTAGTGGGATTGTCATATGTTACATGGCGAAAATTCGGTAAGTGTTGTTTCGTTAAGGTATAATCCACATGGTTCGGTCCAAGGTGTTGAGATTTCATGGCTAGACGGTTCCAGGTAACACACACAATTATCATTCAGGAACCACAAGAGCCTATCCTGATATAACTTAAAAAAACCTAGCCATGTATCAAAATCATACAACCATTCCAAGTCATCGTTTGGATCCACCCGGCCTGATTAGTGATATCTTCCACCTTACATAATTACTCATAGAGTTATACTTGGCATTCTTCTTCCTCACTTCCACAACCACTGTATCGAAATCACACAACTGATTCCCGAAATACTGCTATTGAGGGCCTTTAGGGGCGTCAACCACGAAACATAGCTAGTTACCTCATGCTGCAACCACATCGCCAAACACCCCTTCATCGGCACCATTCTCACAAGCCCGATACACACCACCTTCGACTATCTCATGTGTTCTCCATGATCCATGTTATAAACTACACTTACCATTTTCATTAAACTTTTACCGCCTTAAAGACAATGTGAATTTCAAAGGGGTGAGTAATATTGTGAACACTAATTCAGGCCCAACTTATATACCTTATAACACTCATTATGGCCCAACTCTCAGCCCAATTCAAAATAGAGAGAGGCCCAAACAAAATGTATGAATCTATATGTGAAAGTTCTAGTACCCAGTTTCTTACGAATTTCATGAAATTTGAGCCGATCACTTTTCATTGTTCTTGTGTTAGATATGTTTAGTTTTATTGAATCACAACACAATTTCATTTAGAATGACATTTAGGTTTTAACCATACCGAATTTTAGAGAATCCTATAAACCAAATACTCCCATGAAATTGCATTTATATTTTTGAGCAATTAGCTATATATAATTAAATAAAATCTATTGAGTTGCTCATCTTCAAAAATATGTATTCTTATATTGATACCGTGACACATTTATATTTTGGCCACATAAGATATATCAATTCATAGGAATGCCCTTACCTTCAATATCACCAACACTTTTAAAAGCCAAGGAAAAACGTAATGATTATAACTAGGTGTAAAATTTAGAGTAAATTACTTTTACTTCTTGTGTTTTAGTGGTTTTAACTATTTGAGTTCAAAATCAAAAAGTTTAACGCTCTGAGTTCCTAACCGTTCATTTTATAACGTTTTGAGTCCCTGTGTTTTAGTGGTTTTAACCACTTGAGTCCAAAATCAAAGTATAAGGGGTTGTTTGACAACTTCTGAATGGTTAAGTGATGAATTAATAAGAGGTCTGAACCATTAAGTGCTGAACCAGTAAGGGCCAAGGGGTCTGAATCATTCAGAGGCAGTATAATGCTTAACCCTTCAGAGACAAATGTCTGACTAATTCAGATTAGAGGTCTTAACCATTCAGACTCTGTATAAAACTTAACCATTCAGAGGCAAATGTTTGAACCATTCAGACATCTGTTCACGAAACAAACTGTCACACCCCAACCGATGGCGGAATCATCGGGGCGTGGCACTGAGCGAAACAAATTGTCCAGAAGTTTCCATAACAACTATCATTACCATTTAATTAAAGCAATACGTCCCATACCGTATCATAAATAGTCAAACAAGTTATTACAGACAACATCAAAACAAATAAACTGTTCCGACAACTCAGATTTTAAATAAGTAGCAATTGTTTATCTGCTTCTAGAGACCCCTAATAAGTTATCTACAGACAACTATTTGTTGGGCTCTAAAGCTTTATTCTAGCTTCCATTTCCTACCACATATGCATCCTAAGCACCTGTCACATACGTTAAAATAAAGTCAATACATAAAATGTAAAGGTGAGCATACAAGTTTGATAATAGCATATATAGAGTTCGAATTCGTTTACGCATAACTAGCACGTACACATAGTGAAATGAAGCACGTTAGTTATCGACATAGATCCATCGATACCAATGACTGCGGGTTGACTGCCCTAGGCAGTTCGCAATACACGATTACCACTGTAATCCATGCAAGTAAAAGATACTTAACAACCCCCGTGTGAACGGGTGCTGAGTCCAAACTATAGTACTATCGTTGCTAAGGCAGGTAGACAGCATTCCATGTGTAAACATAACAAACAAGCATTCATAAGCCATGTATAACATGCATTAATGGTTAGGCGTTAAAATAGCTTGAGTAGTGTGCTAGTTGTAGTTTGAATAGTTGTAACGTATGTAACACCCAAAAGTGCTAAAAGCAAAAAGGGTTCGAGTATACTCACAGCGATTGTGGATTGAAGGGAGCGCTTTACAGCGAGTACGGTTAGCCTGAATAGATTCGATAACGTAACGATAAGTGGCGCGTAAAACAGTACAGAGTGAGAGTGGTTAGGATGACTGATCGTGCAGATCAGCTATCCGTGAGAAGGAGTCATCCGTGCGCATGACCTATCCGTGCGGATGGTGATGCGTGCGGATGGTGACCCGTGCGGATTAGTTGTGCGTGCGGGTGACTTATCCGTACGGACAAGTTGTTTGTGTGAATAAATGTTCAAGTGGATTGTTTCTTCCTAAGATGTGTTTGTGTATGATGGCTTGTGCTTTGGAGTTTTCGTTGTAGCATTTAGAAAACACATAAGTGTTTCTACCTTTCAAGCCGATCGCGCGGACGACAGTTCGTGCGTACGGTAGTCCGTGCGGACAATGGTGATTCGTGCGGACAGTCTGTGCGCGCGGGCAGAGACCATCCGTCCGGATAGCCTGTCCGTGCGTACGACTTGGGCGTGCGGATGATCATTGTTTGAAATTTAGTTTAAGGCCTTAGTATCTCATGATCCGAAGAGTAATCCATTCAGAGGTCGTCCGTCCGGATTGCTCATTCGTCGATACTCAAACCTTGTTTGGAAAGTGGGTCCCAAGGGTAGCTCGTCCGGGTGACCACCCGTCCGTATGACCTGTGCGTGCGGATGGTAATCCGTGCGCACAGCTTGTCCGTGCGGACAGCTTGTCCGTGCGGACAACTGGTCTGGTTGTTCCGTTCGTCTACACTTGGTCTCTGTTGTCGTTTATCGAGACGTTCTGATCACGTGGCAACCACTTGGAGTTGTATTCTCACCCGCGTGACTAGACCGGTCAGGAACCACCCTAACTCAGCCTGTCGGCGACTCAGAACGGTCATTCCGGTTATCCCCGAAATCAGTTGTCTGTGGGTAGGATTCCAGATCTAGAACTAGTGCATCACTATTGACGAGTAGGACACTAGAACTGATCGGATTCGTACCGGTTTTAAGGGTAAGAGAAAGAGAGAACTTAGGTTTATTTCTTTCAACTCTTTTATCCTTAGAAAAGTTTAGATCTAGGTGAAGTTATTGTGAAATCTTGTAGAAATCGTTTAGATCTGAGCTATTCTTGGTGGAATGAGGTCAAGCTTGAAGTTCATAAGAACTTCATCATGACGTCACCCGAGAATACCTCAAATCCGGATGATTTCCTGGTTAAAAGTGAAGATTCGAAAGATGGAAATGTGTAGAATTGTGTAGTGATCGAACATGTACAAGAATTAGTGCAAGATCTTACCTGGATTGAGAGAAATCTGAGAAAAAGTGAAGAATGCGTGTGGTTCGGACGTCACTTGCCAAAAGTGGAAAAAGTGGAGAGTGACCCGTGTATTTATAGGATGCCAAAAAGGGAAAGGGTGAGCCGTGCGCATGGCACGCACCCGGGTAGGCTATCCGCGCGTACTGGTCATCCGTGCGGATTGGCAATCCGTGCGGATTGGCCATCCGTGCGGATGCCGCCTGTGTTGGTGTGTTCGGTGCGATGTTGATTCGGTTTCGATTTGCGAGCGATTCGATAGGGTTTCCTAGTCAAATTACTTTCAGTCCCAACTACTTCTTATATGGTTCGACTCGGGATTCGGGTTCGGATTCGTTTATATTCGAGTTAGACTTCGAGTTCGATTGAGTTCGCTTGATTATCTCAACATAACATAAAATAAACATGCACAGGTAACACGTAAGGCACACACACACGTATAACTGACAAGTAAAATACCCAGTTCGAGTTATGGTTCGATATCGATTTGATTATCATAGCTTGATTAACTTTATCGCATTGTTACTTCCTATCATTCACAGTCGTAGGTCGATTGAAATGCGGTTAGCGTGATTCGATTATTGTAATGTACGACATTTACTCCACATAATATAAATAAAATAGAAACATTTCTACGAGTCACATCGCGCGAAATCGGTCGTTGACTTTGACCTTGACTTTGACTTTCACTCGTGAAAACACGGGGTGTTACAGCCTCCCCTTGTTTAGGAAATTTCGTCCCGAAATTAAGCTGAAAGCTGTAACTAGTTCGTGAATCACGTGTGAGAGTTCTTCATTTGGACCATTGAAAATCGTCAAATTAATCGGGATTTTACGGTTAAAATCGCTTATTTTTTTGGATATGATGTGCGAAAATATCTAATCTATAAGGTTTTAGATTTTAATTCGAAGCCGTTTGGGAGAAAATTGAATATTGTAGGTTCGGATTTATCTCCGATTCGAGTGCGTAACAACACGTTCGACGTGCGGACTCCGTGAACGTGCTTGACTACACATTGTAGGTCCCGGTTTGAATCCGTTTCGATTGCGAACCGACTCGTGAACGTACGGAATCCGTACACGATCGTTACCGATCACACAAAAACGTACAAATAATCGTGATTCGATAGATCCGTATGACGTGTACAAGCTCCGAAAGTTACGTTGAGAACTTTCTCTCTCTAGTTTCTCTCTTTCTAAGCACCAAGCTCCAAGTTCTCAAATGAGCCAAAAGTCCTAACTCTAACACTCTAACTCCCTATTTATAGGCTAAGGATTATAAGGAATCTTTCTTTATTTACAAGTATGCCACCTTGCATTTCTTAACCGGACATTACTCCTTCGTTAAACAACTGTGGATACTTTGCCTTCATGTCGCTTTCGAGTTCCCAAGTGAACTCCGCGCCTCGTTTGCCTTCCCACCGGACCTTCACAATATGAATGCGTGAGCGCCTGAGTTCTTTGGTTTTGCGATCCATGATTTCGACAGGCTTTTCCACGAAGTGTAATGTTTCGTTCACTTGTAGATCGTCTAGAGGAACATGTAAGTCGTGGTCGGGGATGCACTTTCGGAGGTTTGACACGTGGAAAGTCGGATGGACATTGCTAAGTTCCTCCGGTAATTCGAGTCTGTAGGCGACTTTTCCGATCCTTTCCAGAATCTTAAAAGGTCCAACATATCGAGGCGCGAGTTTCCCTTTCTTGTCGAATCGGACTACACCCTTCCAAGGTGATACCTTTAGGAGTACGTAGTCACCAACGCCATATTCACGGTGCTTGCGCTTTTTATCGGCGAGAACTTTCTGTCTATCCCGAGCTTTCGCTAGATTGTCTCGAATTTGGAAAATTTTGTCTGTCATTTCTTGTAGCAGCTCC